>JAPTHN010000013.1:7599674-7767399 GCA_026936325.1 Platynereis dumerilii | reverse complement strand
GGACGTTGCATCGTTGGCTAATTCGATCTGGTGTACCAAGCAGAAGTTGGGCGATGTCTATGACAAATTTGGGAGGCCGGCAAATGCCGACATTTACAAAACGGATGTGAATGAAGAATTCTTGATTCCCATGGGAGAGGACGCTAATAAAGCCGTTCGTACACGCGACATGAAGTTGAGGGCAGGACAAGGAGCTGTGGCCGGGGCTGCCTGGGCCACGATTTCTACATTAAACTCGTTAACGAAGTTGGAAGCTGATGAACATCCTCAGGACATGAAAAAGCTTATGCCGGAGATCGTTGAATCCTCGGTGGCCTCGCTTCGCTTTTTGAGCTATGCGAATCTCCAGATGAACAATTTCAGGAAAGCCAATCTTAAGACTATCGTTAATCCCAAGTACCACAGCCTCTGCAAGGATGGATCAACCTTACCCTCACCTTTCCTATTTGGGTCCGATTTGAATGACAGACTTAAAGTGATGGGGCAAGCGGTGAGGGTGGCCCGGACCGGCCATGCCTTTCGGCGAGGTGGACGTTCGTTTGGACGAGGAGCAGCCCACTCCCGGTAGATGCTGTCTCTGTTCGGGACTGTCAAGTGGCAGCAGAATGCTGACAGTCCCTGGAAAATCGAATTGGGTCAACAATAATTTGATCTGTTTTGGACAGATCACCAGATCATTCGCACAACAGCTGTCCATATTACTACGCCAAACTACTTTCACAAAGCATGGTTGCTGGCTAATATCCAGTCCACTGCTTTGAATGAAAAATGTTTGGAAATCATGAGACAAAAAGAAAGTTTTGAAACTTTAAGCATACACTATGCCTGTGAATGGGATGATTTTACTCATCTGAAGTTTGATGGTATTAAATCTACTTATGCCATTTAGTACATTTAAATTGTGGTCAGAAAAGGGTCCAAAAAGAATGCATTCTCACTTATTCACTTGTCCATACACAAAGCAAATGTTTTTGCTTTGTGATATCAAAAATGCTCGATTGTATTTATTCTGTTACTTTATGGAGATTTATTAACTAGGACAACAATATAATTCACAATTTCATAAAAGCTGTGTTACACTCAGCAAAATGTCTTGTCCATGCCACAAGTGGCCCCCTCTATACTGGCAATGTATGTGAGCTATAATGTATACATCCACCATGATAAATAATAGTTCCGACTTATTTTGGTATTTACAAGCTGTCTGCTTAAAATTGAAGCCAACCAAAGTCAGATTAGACACTTGCAGAGTTTTTGGAAATAATCTAGACCATCACTAAATGATGGAACTGTCCTGGTTTCTTCCACACTGTCCTGTGTCTTCCACTGATCCAAATTCTGTTGACCGCTCACAGGAGCTTGCGAATTTTGCACCCTAGGTGGCAGCAAATAGCGTCAACTGGTAGACAGTGGTACATGCCTTACACACATCGTCCGCCCAACTTCTATGGTTCCTATGGCTCCTATGGTCAAGTTAAGACACTTTCTTTAATATCAGACAAGAAATTTGATGAAAATTTTTTAGATTTTGTAGAGCCTAGGTCAGACTTATTGCCTCAACTTCCAGAAACTGATTCTGTGAATTCTGTTATTCATTGTGAAATTTCTTCTCATTACAGCTCCCCGAGGGAGGTTCCGGAAAGTGAGAAAGGCAAATGCCCAACACCACCAAGAAAACTCAGAATTAGAAACCGATGATGCTGCCCCCCCCCCCCCCGTACGGGTGGGTACTCAGGTGTCTGTTACACCTTGTCTATCTTTTAAAGCAGGTTCTGTTGCTGATCATGTACAGACATGGCCTAAATTACCTCTGAGCCGATTATTTTGAAACATATCCGTGGCCTTGATATTGAATTTATTGAATTTACTGACATTCCTGAACAGACCCGTGCGCCCAGACCTTTGCACTTCTCCCCTGAGGAGCGAAAATTTCTAAATGATGATATTCAGAGGCTTTTGAACATGGGATGATTGAGACTGCGAAACACGCTCCGGGAGAATTCATCTCCCGTATTTTTCTGAGACCTAAAAAGCAAAAGGGGAAATTTCGATTGATTTTAGATTTGAAATCTTTGAATGACGATGTTTAATACCATCATTTTCAAAATGGATACTTTAGAGACAATTTTGAAACTTGTCACTAAAGATGCTTACATGCTCAGTTTGGATCTTCAGGACGCTTATTACTCGTTACGCATTCGTCCTGGCCACAGGAAATTTCTTAGATTTCAGTATGCAGGGCAATTATATCAGTCAATGACTATGGGCAACAGGCCGCATGTTTGCTTGAAACTTTGGGTTTTCTTATAAGCCCAAAGAGTGTTCTTACCCCCACACAATGCATTGAACATGTTGGCTTTGTTATTAACCCAGTGGATATGAAAGTCTCTTTACCCGCTGCTAAGATAACGACTATTATTGAGTTGGTCAATGGCTGTTTGAGTAAACATGACATGTCTATTCGATTTGTGTCGCAGGTACTGGGAACATTGGAGGCCACCAAGCCGGCAAACAGATATGGCCTTCTATTTACTAAGAATCTGGCAATGGCTAAGAATGAAGCTCTTTCTGAAGCCAAATACAATTTTGATGCTGACATGATGCTGAGGTGCGAGCAGATTTGAGGTGGTGGCCTGTCAATTTACCTACAGTTTATGCTCCTGTGTTCGTTGGCCAACCTGATTATGTTCTGTTTACAGATGCAAGCTTGGCAGGTTGGGGCTGCAATTTCCCAGCTTTAGGCCAGGAATTTGGTGGAAGATGGACTGTTGAGGAATCTCATAAGCATATTAATGCTCTTGATTACTTGCTATATTTACAGCTTGCAAGCAGTTTGTAGAGACATGAAGGATCTACACCTTCGTATTATGACAGACAACACCACAGCTAAATTGTTGATTGAAACCCAAGGCTCTGTTCGCTCCCAGCCATGCAATGACATTTACTAGAAAGATTTGTTTGTGGGCCATTGACCGTAACATTTGGCTATCCACGGCCCACATTGCAGGAGTACTGAATGTTGAGGCAGACGATGCTTCTCGTAAGTTTGCTGATGAGACAGAGTGGTCGCTCTCGAAAGACAAATTTCTAGAGATTTGTGGAAACTTAGGCTATCCAGACATTGACCTATTTGCCTCGCGCTTAAATTGTCAATTGCAGCCTTTCTGTTCTTGGAAGCCTGACCCAGATGCTGCATACATTGATAGCTTTAATATTGATTGGACGCCCTTCTTTGGATATGCTTTTCCTCCCTTTGCTTTGATTCCAGCTGTCTTACAGAAAATCCATTTGAAGAAGGCGAAGGTCTTGATGATTGTACCAAAATGGCCTACGAAACCTTGGTATAGTAAATTTATGAAGCTTGTGGTGGGAAAACCAATGTTCTTTCCTGTTACTAATGGCATTTTATATTTGCCTTCCAGACCAGACCGACACCATCCCCTGGTGGGCAGACTGACCCTCGTAGGGGCCGTTCTGAGGGGCCGCTAGAAGACCAACCCGGCCCTGTACGTCTCTTAGGACCAGATATTACAGATTCGGTGGAACTTCTCCGAAAAGCGTTACGAAAACGAGGTTTCAAAGATGTTGTCATTAACATAATGCTTAAGGCCCAACGGCCATCTACACTTAAACTTTACGCTTCTTACATTAAAAAGTGGAACCTGTTCGCTGTTGAGCACGGTTATGATTTTCTTACTCCCACTATTCCTCAAGGACTAGAATTCTAACTAGTGAGGGCTCCAGCAACTAGATTATCTTTAGACTTATTAACCTTTAAGACAGTAGTGCTACTTTTACTAGTCACAGGCCGTCGGCCGCAAATTATTAGAAACCTACGGTGGATAATATGAAAATTAGTGCAAATCATTTCAAATTCTTTTTCGAACAAACTGATCTCAAAGAAGGCAGACTTAATTACAAGCCTGACCCATTAAAATTTAAAAAATACCCCGCAGACAAACGCCTGTGTATTTATAGATATTTTAACTGCATATTTAGCTAGAACGTTAGAATTAAGAGGACCAGAGAAGTCTCTGTTTATTACCACGGTGAAACCTTATGTCAAGCCGTCGGCTGATTCTGTTTCAAGATGGATCAAAACAGTTTTGAATCATGCTCGGGTGGACACCCAAAGTTTTAAGCCGGGAAGTACTATGGCTGCGGCCAATAGTAGGGAGACCGGGGCTATTTGAAGCGCCAATTTTTTGTCGGGTTCTGCTGAGCTTGCGTTAGTAGATACAGGTACGAAATTTTGGGCAAATTCTAGCTACAGTATTCATCTCAACATTCCATGGAACAACTTTGTCTAAAATGCTGGCAAGTTCTCACCATGACCTGGTAAGTACCGCGAGACCAAGTGTTTCAAATAACCCTGGGCCGGGTTTAATTGAAACACCACATGGGGTTATTGAATCATCGAGAATAAACTTGCAAACATCGTATTTACTGGTCAAACTTTGTTCAATAAACATTTATAATACAACAGCTGATTCCTTAAAAGCAATTAGGTTTCACATTAGGAATGATGTGTTCAAGAATCGACTACAAAAAATATGAAAAAGCAGAAATTCAAACTTGAAAGAAAATTTGGAAATTTTTGGAAATAATTACTATAGTTGTACAGTATGAAAAGTAATAAACCTATTCAAACAGTGATGCAACTGAGAAGAACAAGCTTTGTAAGGAACACATCAATGGGGAAATGGCTGTGTGGATGAAGTCCCTTCCTGCGTTGTATGAATTTGTGACAGTTTTCATTACCATGTCAGCAAATGGCTTCAAAATGACTCCATTATAGAAATGACCAGTGCAAAGATTCTTCTCTTTTTATATTTAAGACAATAATAATTTAGAGTGGCCTGAGGAATATGACACTCATGGACCACTGTTTGCCATTGTCGCGAGCAATTAAGACTTCTTCAAAGGCAGCTTGAGATTTTTAGCAGGCCCTCATTCCATTTCCTTTTTCTGATGTACGTTATTTCAGCAAGAAAAACACCTATAGCATCAAACTGTACAATGTAGCAGCGATTATCTACTTTGTTGTTGGTAATGAGACTATTCGTTGCATTGCTTCAGTGTTTCAAATAGCCCCACAGAGAATGCTTCAAATAACCCCAACCCACCATGTGGATAATGACAACCATTTTATCACCTTAACCAAAGGCTTACCAAAAAATGTCTTTGCCTGTTGATTGGTAATACCAAAGGCTTCCAACTTATAGTCAAATAACTTGCATTACATATTTCGAATAGCATACAGGTCAAAATAATTTCAACTAAAAAAATTTACTTTAGGAGCACAAAAATAAACTTTACGGCCTAGTGAAGTACAGGATTCAGAATATGACTCATATAGGAGGTGATGTCATGCCTTGATGAATGAGTAATCTCCCAGAAGTGAAACTTGGGTAAAAAAATGTAACCCCATGGAATGAAGGCGAAAATCCAAATAACTCCGCGCTTCAAATAGCCCGGTCTCCCCTAAAGCCCTTCGGCAAGGCACTCCAATAGAGGAGATCATGAAGAATGCTGGTTGGGTCAGACAATCAACTTTCAGCAAGTACCACAATAGACTTTAACCAAAACTGCCTCCTACGCTCAGAATGTTTTGGAGTAGATCAACTGGTAGACACAGTATAAATTGGTTTTGTCGGTCACAAAAAAAGGGGGGGCAGACGATTATGGATATAACCACAGATAGGTGGGTACTGAGATGTTTGTTCCCTCATAGGTGGTTGCTATAATTAACACTTGATTGTTATGAATCTACTTATTATTGCATAATTTATTTTATTAGTGATTTGTACCATTGTTATTGAATTGATACAATGTAAACGATTTAAGGAGCTATTGAATGACTCCACACTTAGGATAATCAATCCTATTGATGAACTTTTATCAATGATAATCAATCCTATCGATGGACATTTATTTAAGGATAATCGATCTGAATGTTTTTACATGATGACATACAAATTATAATGACATTTACAACTGTTAAATCCTTTTTGTTAATAAAAAATTTGATACTTGAAAACGGTTTATGGTTGTCTTTTGATGGTTTATGATGGTCATTTGATGGTATGTCTGATTTTTAAAATTCTGTGATTTGGCTTTCAGTCTCATGTTCGGACGATGGGGGGATCAGGTAGCTTGTGGAGTGAAAATATTTCACAGTTAGCCGAACGGCCTTAAGGCCTGATGGCTGACTGGGATCTTATAGATCGACACAAGCCCTGATCCCCCCCAGAGTACTAACATGCCCACCCACCACGACCCTTGAGTACTCAGGTGGATAAATCGCAGAATTTCCAGTTTTGAAGTGTGAAGCACGTGACAGCGGTGGCCTATCTCATGTTAGTACTCTGGGGGGGATCAGGGCTTGTGTCGATCTATAAGATCCCAGTCAGCCATCCAGCCTTAAGGCCGTTCGGCTAACTGTGAAATTTTGAAGCAAGACAAACCAGGCATAGGAGGAAGACACCAGAAGAAATGGGTAAGAAACTTGCAATTGATGCCATAATAAAACTGAGTATTTTGAATATTATAAGACAGGATTATAACGGAGACGAAAGAACGTCAACCGCGATTCTCCAACTTCCAATGTCTCTGCGCAGAAGTTCTGTTGTCTGGAACCAAGAAATTTAGGTGATGAATCTCACTTTGTTCAGTATAAAATATTTATTCCAGGGATGGATGGATGTTTGGGGTGTTGCATCATATATTTATGCATTGGTGGCTAATTAGGACAGGAGGAGGCCACGGCAATGAGGCAAAGGATGATTGAAACAACCGTCCAACATAGGCCCAGGTGACCCGGCATGAGCTGGATTCGAACTCTGGACCCAGCGATTGGCAGTCCAGCACGCTACCACTAGACCAACCCTCCCCCTGGATTCCAGGGATGTACAGGTTGACAGGGCTTCTGTTGAGCACAAACAAGTCTTCTTCGCTTGTGGTTGAAAATGAAGAAATTACAGCGAACTCGAGAATGCTAATGTTCAGGAAATTTGAAATTCCTGAAAGCTTACAGAGTTGACACTGCTAACCCAAATGTGGCGACATAGTACAGAATTTTCGGAATCTTTGACTGCTCGTGTTGAAGTCAAGTGCCAGTGCTGATCGCTCTTTCAGTAAATTTAAATTGATAAAGAAGTAACTCCATTAGACTATGACAGATGGATGACTGGGCTTTACGTCCTGTATTTATGTACTAGGCTAATTAGGACAGGAGGACAACATGGCAATGAGGTGAAGGATAAATGAAACCACTGTCCAACAAATCCCAGGCGACCCGGCAAGAGATGGAGTCATACCCAGGACCACTAGGCTTACCCTCCCCCTCAACTATGACTGAAAATGGTTTTTCAGGGCTGGCATTAATCAGCATTGAGAGGAACATGAATACAGAGATCTATAGACTTTAATGCAGTCGCAAACGGATTTTGCCAACAGAGGCAGAAGTTGACAATGTAAATTTATGTACACGTAGACCCAAGTAGCAATTGGACGAGATCCACAAGCTTCAGTGTTTGCAAGAAACATTTTAAATGATCCATCATCAACTAGCGAGAAATGTCTAGCATCAAAATTTATTGCCGACGGATGTTTGGGGCTTTACGTCCTGTATTATGCACGTGGTAGTCTAATTAGGGCAGGAGAAGGACACGTCAATGAGGCGAAAGATGATTGAAACAGCTGTCCAACATAAGCCCAGGTGACCAACTTATTGCAGACAAAGCAAGACTAAGTGGTCAGTAGCCGAATTGGCACATGCAGAAAGCATGGCATCATGGAAGCCAAACTGCCCATCAACTTGGCATCAAGCAGAAACAGGTAACTGACCCCATGCATTCTTGCAGGTAAAGCTACTAGTACAATGTAATGCCAACATCAAAAATAAGACCCCTGGTGTAGAAACACATCATGCATGATGCATATTATACCTACCAAAAATCACTGAGAAAGATATGAGAAATAGATTATGCCTCAAGCCGCAGTTTCAAGGCAGATTTAAGTCCATACCACAGACCGTAGAATAATGTTGGACCAGCATCTGAACTCATCGCCAACAGATACAAATGACGGGTATACACCAATGTTTTACCAAAAACAATTTCTCCCACTATACAAATCTTCAAGACCGGAAAACAGACAATTTATCTGGAGCCTTGTACAAAAACAGAATTTGCCACACTTCCGATTACATGCCACCAAATGAAAAGATTGCACCATCTCGACAACTGGGTAGTATTCAGAAAGACTGAACTATTGTGGAAGGTATAGGAGACATGACAGAAGAATACAAATCCGTACGACTACTATATGTGCCACTTGGTAAATAAACAGAAGAGGCCAGAGCAAGAAACTAATCAAACAGCGAACTCGAAGGCAAATTTCTAAGGACCCAGGTCCAATGTTTCATACACCAAATACACTGCAATTTGATGAGATTCACAAGCTTCCCAGAGAAAGCAGTTTAATATTTCACCAATCATTCATAACTACTGAAGCTTGATGCAATTCACCAAGCACTCACTCTTCATCGGCCATGCAGTACGTACTATTACTAAAGTACTTCTGGTATCAATTGATCGCAATAATCAATTCGAACGCAAGGAACTTTATGACAATATTTATTGTTTTAAAAACCCTGTCATTCACAGATGAAGATTTCTCGACATGATCATTTGCACACAGTTGCACTGCCATGCAGACATCTAATAACAATATACAGGTTACGGCAGAAAAAACATTTACACGCCCTCCCCCAAATCCTTTACATACCCCCTTTACAAGTCCTTTGCCCACCCCTTTGTTCACCCGTCCTTCATGTACACAGTCACTCGCAGGGCTTCAATTACATATGATATGGCTTATATACCGACAATGTTGAAATCATACAACTTATCCCGTCTAGTCGTATACGAACACTAACATTATCACGTAATCATAAGTCGGTGGTTGTTGTAGCTTAACTGTTATAGACGTTTTGGCGATCGTGAAACACGCCAAAAAGCCGTTAATCGATTAAATCAATTTATAAATCAATTGATAAATCGTAATCGATTTATATAAATCAGTCCGTAAATCATGCGTTTATACAAAATAAATACTCAGGAAGATGCTCGACATACAAATACTTGTACAGGACACTGAAGATATACATGATAATACAACCTAGTGGCCTGGAAAATAATTACAAAAGAAATCACAGGTATAATGAATCGTATCTATATCAATTGTATGATTAATCATTAGATAATCAAAGATTCAACAGTCGAGGACCAGCACATATATTTGAAGAATTACAGAATCACAATTTAATATCAGTCATCGTTTGTGCATCTGAAGTCATATTGTCCGCAAATTTTGCAAAACTTGAAAGCGTATCTCCTGATAGATTTTGGCTATAATTTAACAAATTTAAATGCAAAAAATCTTACTGCAATCGTGAATGAAATAAATGCATTCATAACTTATGTCCCAGGAGAGCAAATAAACTACTTGTTTAACATTTTTCTAAAGACAATTGGTTAATTTCTGATAGTTTTTGTAACAGTTCAGCTGAAAAATCCAAATTTGCGGACTATCATATCTTAACTAATTAACAAATAAATTCAATGAATAAATGTTTGTAAATCAGTATAAAAATCATATCAACTCATGTACTAGTTATAGCAATCAATTTTCGAAGAGATCACACTATTTTGAACAGATCTTTATGAAGCGAGTTAATAACATAAATCTCGGAATCTCAAGACAATATGAGAACATAAATGCTGAAGCTATAGCATATAAATGAGAATTAATAATTATTAATAATAAGATAATGAGATGAATCCTGGGGATTTACAACAATTATAATGTATTACAATTGTGTATTTTAACCTTTTTGCCACTTTTCCAAATCAACAACTTCTATGTAACACTTATATAATACACATGCATCCTATAAAAGTCTCAGCATGCAGAGTCACATTGTCTCACATTGTCTCAAATTGTCTCACAGTGTCTCAGTTTCACTTGGGTTTTAGAATGAATCACATTATTTGGTTTAGCAATTTGAACAGCTTTCGGACATTGTCCATAATACATAATTCACATATATACACCAGTGATAGAAAACCGTGGCCGCCCGTAAGATCATAATTTTATTATTACACCTACATTTTCCTATCATCTTGAGTTACTCACAGGCTATGCCTTTTTCGTTCACCGTGTTCATTGGCAATATAAGCAGATTGTTTGGCACTGGCTTTGGGTATGTCTGCCTCCAATTATAATGTTTTGAATGATCATAGTTGTTTCGAATTTTCCAAAGATGAAGTTCGAAATGTCCAGGGCACATATTATTGAGTTTCAATATATATGCAAAGATAACTATTGCAAGAGCAGCTATATAGGGTTGATTGATTTGATGGGAGAGGGAGAGAGAGCAGGAGTCCTCAACATTTAATGACAAGTTAATTTACTATCAGTTGTGTTTACGATTCCCTGGAAGTACTAAAATTGATTATACCAAATGTTGGAGGTGCACATTACCCGAAATTGGCCTCATAGACGAGGTGAATGATATAGGGATTTACATCCAGTATTTGTACACTAATCGTGTTAAATAGGACAGGCTGGCACCTTGTAGATAGGAGAAATTCACTGCAGTTTTAAAGGTAACAAATTCCTGTGCCCTGAACACTTCCAACTTTTTCTTTCGAAAACCAAAGTTCTTTGATTCAACCTCCTCACGAAAACCACCTGGAACCCTCAGTTGTCTTTAGAATGGAGCAATCAACTTTAAATTTACAATGAAATTATCAAATTCACAATTAGACATATTATGATGAACATATTACAGATCGCCACATTTTACATTGTTTTATGTACGAACGGAAGGTACTTGAGATGATCACCTAAAAATGATCACACTAACCAACAGTTTCAAATGAATCAAGGTATACGCCATTATGTACATACAGTTCACAATTCATAGCACTTAGTATGGAGATAATAAGCAGTAGCCTTTGTCTGTACAATAGTCAAAAGTCTGTGTGATATTCGGTTTACAGCAAACGATATAAAGCAGCAAGGGCCACCTTACTGAGCAGGCAGCAAGGGGGAGACCAATAGACATTTAAGCACTGTATGGGTGAAGAGGCCAGGAAACTTTACACTTCTACATTTAATTCTTATCGTATTTTTTGTGTGGTGTGATGTCAATGAAATTGCTTCAGCAATAATTTCAGAAATTTCAGTTGCTCAGTAGTCTTGTACGATCTGAAATCCAGTGCAGGACCAACATATGTGATGATGTGCCAGGTAGCTTTTTCAATGCAGTACCCGATTTGCAATTACAAATGGTGGGCCAAACAAGGAATTTTACTTTCTCAAAAGAACTTGAAAAATAATTCATATTTTTTTCATAAATTAACACCCAAATTATTGGTACTAAGGCCTAAGAGAAGGGCATCTACTGGTTATTTCACAGTGCAATAACAATCTGTTGGCCACCCCTGTGGAGTAGGAAACCCTTTGTGAATTCTACAGGTACAATAGTGGAAAATATTGGTGACTAGGAAAGCGAGTCACGGAGGAGCATTTTGTAGTGAAACTCTTGATATTAGAAGAACTTGTAAAAGACCAAACGGACATTGATTCTTCGAAAATATCCTCAAATGCCTAAATGACAGCCTTTTCACCGAGGATATAAACTCAAAATGAACTTCCAGTAACAAGGATTAAGCTCACATAGTTTGATAGTCAGATCTCAAATGGAAGTTTTGAAAGATATCCTTACAAATTTCAGATACTAGTCAAACCAATTCACACTTTGTATGAATACCAATGTTTGATAAATGTAACAGCGAGAGTTGAGGATCAACTTCAATACAAGCAGATGAATCCAAACAGTCAATGACCTGTTTGGACTATACAAGAGGTCGCATATATCAAAGAGTTTCACCGTTTAAACATTAAGGACAAAACAATTAAGACAGGAGACCTGTTTAAACATCCCTTTAAGCGTTCTCTCTTGGCAGTTACTGTCTTTGATCATACACAGCACCTACATGGTTTTAAAAATTTGTTATTAAGTTAACTAAACATTGTTAAAGCATGCAAGTAACTAAGACTTGAGTCAGTTGACATTGGTTGCTATAACGATTTAATTGAACGAGAATCTGAGGATTCAAACCCTGGGTTCAACTAACAAGAATCCGCGGATTCAAAACCGACCTAGCGCAATGAAATTGAAGGTGCCATTGCTTAAACCACTGAGCAACTGATATTGGAAGATAGGAGAAATAGTTGATTGGAAGATGCTAGACTATTAGTATAGAATCAATGCAGTTTGAACAGATTTCTAAAAAAAAAGGAAAGATGGCTGTCAAAATGGACGCCATCTTGGATTTCTCAACATGTTACTCATCCATACCCACAGGCCAATACCTGTACCAAATTTCATAACTGTAAGGGAAAATATTAAGGTCACAATGCTCAGTTCAAGAATGAAGAAAGATGGCTGCCAAAATGGGTGCCACAAAGTAGCTGCCGTCTTGGATTTCTCGACAAGTTCCCGTCTGATACCCACAGCCCAATACCTGTACCAAATTTCATAACTCTTAAGTGAAATATTGAGGTCACAATGGGCAGTATAAGAAATGAAGAAAGATGGCCGCCAAAATGGCTGCCATCTTGGATTTCTCAACATGTCCCTGATCCATACCCACAGCACACGCCCATACCTGTAACAAATTCTATAACTCTAAGCGAAATACTGAGGTCACTATGAGCAGTTCAAAAAATGCAGAAAGATAGCTGCCAACATGGCCACCACAAAATGGCAGCCATCTTGGATTTCTCGACATGTTTCCAATCCATACCCAGAGTCCCCATACCTGTACCAAATCTCATAACTGTAGGTGAAATATTAACATGATTAAGGTGACAATGGGCAGTTCAAGAATGAAGAAAGATGGCTGCCAAAATGGCCATCACAAAATGGCAGCGATCTTGGATTTCTCGACATGTTCCCAATCCATACCCAGAGTCCCATACTTGTACCAAATTTCATAACTGTAAGTGAAATATTATGGTCACAATGGGCAGTTCAAGAATGAAGAAAGATGGCTGACAAAATGGCCACCACAAAATGGCCGCCATCTTGGATTTCTCGACATGTTCCCAATCCATACCCAGAGTCCCATACCTGTACCAAATTTCGTAACTGTAAGTGAAATATTAAGGTCACAATGGGCAGTTCAAGAATGAAGAAAGATGGCTGACAAAATGGCCACCACAAAATGGCCGCCATCTTGGATTTCTCGACATGTTTCCAATCCATACCCAGAGTCCCATACCTGCACCAAGTTTCATAACTGTAGGTGAAATATTAAGGTCAAAATGGGCAGTTCAAGAATGAAGAAAGATGGCTGCCAAAATGACCACCACAAAATGGCCGCCATCTTTGATTTCTCAACATGTTCCCAATCCATACCCAGAGTCCCATACCTGTACCAAATTTCATAAGTGTAAGTGAAATATTAAGGTCACAATGGGCAGTTCAAGAATGAAGAGAGATTGCTGCCAAAATGGCCGCCACAAAATGGCAGCCATCTTGGATTTTTCGTCATGTTCCCAATCCATACCCAGAGAACCATACCTGTACCAAATTTCATAACTGTAAGTGAAATATTAAGTTCACAATGGGGAAAAACCTTGTCTGTCATTGCCAAACGTGGTTTACATCTGGTTTGTGGTTGCAGTTTATGCCTACTGTTTACATGGTTTATGGTTTCACCTGATCCATTTACAGCTCCTGTATTAACCGGCCTCCGCTGTTAGGCCGGTTAAAAATTATTTGATTTTCAGTGGTCGTATTGAAAATTGCTTTAGACAAGATCATGGAACTTAGAAATGGGCATTATATGACATAATTTAGTAATTTTGGAAATCAGCAAAAGCATCATCAATGAAAGAAAACGATATGAATTATGTGCATTTGGACTTCTTGTGCCTAGATAACTAATTGCAAATTACATAAATAGTGAGCATAATTGCAATTACTATGGATAGCTTCTGCATGAATTATCACTTGCAATTAAGCAGCATATATAACTGATACAAGCACCGAAGACTTAAAAATACTTTTCTTAGATATGAGTCAAATGCAGGATGGCTATTGTAATAAAAAAAAACACAATACTATCAGCTACTTTACAAGTCATATACTGTTAATAAATGGTACAATTAAATCATAATATATATAGCAGAGGGTGTAAGATATGACTTCCAACAAAAGCTGAGTATTTGTCATTACTTTAACTAAAAGTAGAATTACAAACCCCACAAATTAAAATCTTATTATGACTTAAATTATCACAATTCAATACCATTCTTCAACAGCTTGTACAGATTTTGTCAATTTCAGTATTCCAATCGTATCAATGAAAGAGTATAACCATTTAACGTTCACACTGAATAAGGCCAACCCATTATTCATTAGAACATAAAGTGACACATTTTCAGCAAAATTTTTAGATAAATCTTATACCGACAAATATCCAATAAACAAACCAGAATTTTTACTTATTTTCACCAAATACTTATAATTTTATAAATTACTACCTTTTACATATTTAAAGCATGGCCAACATTGAAAGATATTTCATAGAATAGTATATCCTTCGCAAATAGTTATACTGTATTATCCATATAAACTAACAAGGCAATATATATTTCGAGTAAACTTTTTAAAAAATCAGCATAGTAACAAACTTCAAAATTTTATTTTGATGTAGATATCTATCAAATTACAGAATAATAATAGATCATCAAATAAAATATCGCTGGTCCTAGAGAGATGGTGGGTGGGTGTTGTTTAATATATCAATATAAAACATTTCTGAGGGGTTTCCATTCACTTATCATTATAATGTGTTCACTTGATACGCCCAAATAAAAAAAAACATCCAAGACAAGTACCATCCAGGCTAGCGATCCAGGCACCCCTGGAAATACCATCCAGGTAAGCTATCCAGGCACCATCCAGGGTAGCTATCCCGGCACCATCTAGGAGGCATCATCCAGGCACCCCCTGGAAGTTCCATCCAGGTCAGCTATCCAGGCACCATAAGTCTCCAGGTACCACCCAGGTGTACAATCCAGGTTAGCTATCCAGGCACCTCCTCGGTTGCAACAAGGTGCCATCCAGGGTACATGATCTCCAGGCACCATCACGGCAGCATCGTCGAGTACTATCCAGGCACCATCCAGGTAGCATCCAGGTGAGTGATCCAGGCACCATCTATGTACTATCCAGGCATCATCCAGGTGTACTAGTATCCAGCTGAAAGCGTAGGTTTCTTAAAAGTCTTAGAAATCAACCAGATGCACTTCCCAAAGCTGTTTCTACAGGTCTCCCATGTCTGTTAATGTCTCGTCCGAATCTGCAAAAACAATTTTCCAAAATTATAAATTTGATTTATATTATATAAAGAGAGAAACGACATAAGAATCCCCGCATCTAAAGTATTTTGCACTGCACCATAAGTTGCATTTCTAGTCGTGCGGGTACACGTATCATTCGAATAGGCTTGCTCAGCAATGATGGTGATATTTGCATTTAAGAGACCTCAATAATGCAATTTCTTGCATGTCATATGTCATATACTGCAATAGTCATGACTGATTGTTCAGAAGCTGACATATCATAACTGATAAATTTTTTTTTTCATATTTGCATCATTTATAAATGTTTGGTGCCCATCAAATGCATGGCTGCAGTTATTCATTGATATTATCAAATAAATTACACCATCACAGAGATAGAGAGTTTAGACACACAAGAAAGTTGTTGTGGACAACCAAAGATTCACCAGACCACAAGATGAGGTAACGACAAGTTATGAATAGTTACAATTAAATTATAATATAAGTCATTAACATCCAGTACCATCAGAAGTTAATGGTCTTCTTGATGTCAATGTAAACACTTATTTCTCCCTATGAATATGGTAACAACGGTATTCACGGTTCCTAAAAAATCTTAGAACCAAAATTATGTGAATTTTCCACAACTTTCCATGACTAAATGTTGGATTTTCTACAACCAATTCCTTTTCGCTTAGCTCAAGATCTCTTTTCTCATTTTTACGTAGATATACAATTCCTCTATCTAGGGTGCAGGAGCGGGCAGTGATATTGCATTCTGTTAGTTCACACGCGATGCCAAGGCCAGCCTTTTACTAACTAAATAATATTGAATGAATATTAATTCAACTACAACTTGCAAGATTTAGTCTTAAAACTAGCTACTCAAAATAAACCAATTACCACCCTAGTTTTATATAAAACAAATTCACCTACATGAACCACTTTCATTATTTCCAAGTATGTTAAAAAGAACCTAAAATTACATTAGTCTTACTTATAGCAGCATATAAAACTTTTTGTAAAAGTCATATTCCAGACAGGACAAATTTTACTCGTCCAAAGGAAGAAATTGATCTACATAATCAAGGAAACAATCAAATTTTGTGCCGCTAGGTTATCATTTCTGACTTTTTTTCAAATCAGAAAAATGTCTACAAATGTTGTTGACATAGGCGAATTTTATTTTATTCAAGCTCCAACGAATATAAATCAACAGATTCAAGATTTAGCATTGAAAAATGGACGGAACACTTTAACAGACATTGAAGAGACACGATAAATCTCCGCAATTATGACCTCACAATAACACACATTAATACATAATACCCAACATCTTCTACATGTTAAAGACTCGAAAAGCACACTCAGGACTCGTAAACTCCACATGTTAGAACGACCACATGACATCACAGCATGCCAGCCACTACCACATGTGCACAATGTACTTGAAGAGGGTGAATGGGCCGAATAATGGTGATTTCAAAACAGCAATTTCAAGACGATGATTTAAATATATTCATTTAGTGGCGATTGGTAAGAATGTTCATTGAATACCTAGGGCGAAAAGTAGTCATTTCAAGCACAAGAACGATTGCATGAACCCTATAACTAGTAAGGTGACTGACGTCATTTTGATTTTTTGAATGCTTTTTGTACATCAACACCTGACTGCAAAAGCAGCTTTTATTCTAGCCCAAAAACACTGCGTTGGGTCGTAGGCAGGCCAGTTCTAGGAGTTACTTAATTCAATTATTAACTAAAACAGTTTAATGCATTTAATGCAATAAAAGTATATGATATGCTGAAATGTATGATTAGGAACAGTAGGCTCTGATCTCAATAAAATATCCCGGACTATATTGCAGCGAGTCTATAGTTATCTGACTCATATTGTAGAAGACAAGTCATACACATCCAAATCTTAAAAATTTATTTCAGCAATGGAATTACACCTAATTATTAATAACCTTAGCTATTCTTCATTTTTAAGTATTATAAGTATGAGTAGTTTCATGCACAGTTCAGAATATCGTGCAATGCAGGACTGCAGAAAATCTTATAGAAATAAAAGCAAAGGGTTCTTTTTATCTAGAGATTGTTATTAAAGAGTTGGTTACTGCCAATCAGGTTCTTTCAGGGCATTTCAAGGTTCAATAAGGATTCTAGGAACTTCAAATACCTATTATGGAGGAACAAATAAAGAAATTTGTAAGTTAGAAAAAAAACATTCTAAGAGGTCGGAAAAGATTTAGAAGGTTGAGAAACGTTTTTTGAATGAAAAGTTTAAAAAGGGATTTTGAAGGTAAAATATAACTTCGGGAAGCTTAAAAGAGAATTTTTCAAGGTTCAAAAATGAATTTCAAAAGCAAAATTAATTTTGAAGATTTAAAAAATATATTTCCAAGCTTGATAGAGGCATTTACTTGGATCTAGTGAAGTTTTGATAGTACATTTTAGGTTTAAGAGACCTTTTTCTTTGGAATTTTGCATGTTCAAAGAAATTTCGGTGGTTCAAAAAAAATATTTCAAAGGACAAAGTAAAGGTTTAAAAAACATTTTGAAGAGGTATTTACTGGGATTTAGAAGGGTTTAAATGGTATATTTAAGGTTTTAGAGAGGATTTTTGTAGTGTTAGACTGGTAGACATTACTATTAGACACAGATGAGTAAGGAGAGTGACATAGAACAAGCAAAGTGAATCAGAGCGAGTGAAAAATATTAAAAAAATTGTTTTTACTTTCTGTCCTGGAGTCGCCATTGGTCATACAAAGAAAGAAGCAATGCCGTAAAACGTTAGTTGGCTTAAAACGTGAAATTGAGTCAACAGACAAGAAAATCCAAGCATAAAAGTGGCTTTTTAACGGTAAATCATGGCATAAAATATGGTATGAAATATGGTATAAAAATAAGGTATCAACTGTATGTAGTTGAAATCATAAAGGGCTGATACATGAATGACTTTCAAAGTATTTTGACAATCAAACTGAAGGTCTCATATAATATTCATTTAACTAATTATTGGAAAATATTGCATCAAAACTTTTAAAAAGTTTATATGAAATTGTGTTTAATACTCAGATCATACTTTCCACATGTCCACAATAGTTCAAAGGTTTAAATGTTTTTGGAATTAAATTTTTTGATGAAAAATGATGTTAGTTCTATATCTATAATAAACAAAACCCATATAATGCACACAAATAATATATCTAGGATTTCCAGTATATAAATACACATATGACCAAAGTTTAAGATGCAGGAGGGGGGGGACTTAGTAACACCTTCTATTGTATGCACTACATTTTCTTGTATGAAACAAGAAGAGGAAAAATATTCTATAAGAGTTATCAAAAATAAGGATTCAACAAAATGAAGTAATTCATTAACACACCGCAAAAATTAAATTGCGCAACATATTGTTTGAATTATAATGTTAATGCAACATAGCGTCTGCATAAAATCATAGATTTAGTTGTATATCAACAATTAAAGAACTTAAACAGGCGCCAGGACGACTGTAGTCTACATGTATCACACATACGGAGATTAACCTCTTAATTCTCACACTAGATGTCTCTCCAACTGTCAATTTCAGTTTCACCCAAAAGCACAAACGTAACTTAATAATGCAATTATATGACAAAAGGTGAGTTGCAATTAATTGATATATTTGTTGCAAGATATCAATAGGGCTCTACACCATGAAGATCCGATTCGACACACATACTAATGCTGTCTGGTCTGTGAAGATGTTCTGTGCCAGAGTGAGGCTCAACTGCACTGCCAGACTGAGGCACAAGTGGCAAATAAGGTAGATAAATTTTTATCTTTTGCTATACTTTATCTAAGATTCAAAATGTGAGAAATTACAGAAATCTGATATAGCCCAGGCGACCTGAAAAAGGTTTCGAAGTTTGGACTAAAGGACATTTATAAACATGTCTCTATTTGAATTTTAGACTATTGTTTTCTGAAATCCATTCCCCACATTTTATCGGAACTCAATAGTCAAATATCACCGTGTACATCAAATAAATTCAAATACTGGTGTAGAGCCCTGACTTAGTTTAATAGGACAATCACTCAAAAGTCAATCAAACCAAGCTACATCTGGCAAACAAAATCCAGTGAGGGCCAACAAGGGAAGATATATATGGGCATTCGGAAAAAGGCAAAAAATTATCAAAACTAAAACGATCAATTTTACTTACAGGGGTTCCCCATAGCCATTCGGAAAGACTGCCGGCTGCCAGCGAGGTCGGGGTTAGCGTCTGAAAGAGCTCGTGGGGGAGGAGGAAGTTCCCCTCGTTCCGATGGGGGTAAAATCTGGCCCTTGTCTTGGTCCTGTAAACCTGGAGGGGTGCCCGGTTTACCCCCGTTTTGGCCGAGTCCAGATTTCTGCGTGTTTTGTTTGTTTCTTTGGCTGCTGCTGGACGCACTGCTCCCTGGAATTGCAAAGACATCAAAAGGTTAAACATAGATAGTGGCAATCAGCGCAAGGACTTAGAGGGAGGGCTGCACTTCTAGATACACATCAAGGCTTGGGAGTTGGAGTCAGAAATTTAAGTTGGGAGGTGTTGAGCTCACTGTAGGGGTAGAGTAGGAGTCAGAGTAACTTTTTGGGGTCATGTAAATTTTTTGAAAGGGGTTGGGAGTGAAATTAACTTCGGACCAACTCCAAAGCCCTAATATACATTTATCAATACATCTTAATCCTTCAAATAACAGCAATGCTAAACAACTGAATTCACAATTGTTTATATTGTGGTGGCACAATTTTAATAAAATTGGTTTTTATCAAACAACATTGTCTATCGAGATTTTTTCTGCATGTTTTGTTGATTGTAATAGGCCTACATGAAAAAGTGCATACTGTAATGTGCTTTGTATTATTGTGCAGAAATGATTAAATTTGCAATTAAAATATCAAATTTTATTTGGGAAGGGAAACATAGCAGATATAATCCAGTCACTTATGAGAAATTTCCAAAAGTTTCAAATCTCACATCAACGTTTCAGGCAAGTGAGTTTGAGTATTATGCTCCATCAGAACCAGTGCAGGCTGCTTTATCAGAGATTTATGGTTGAGGTCATAATTTGCCATTTTGGTCAACCCTTTCTTGCAGGGGCTTGCCTTGCACCAACCAAAGACCTAGGCCAGAATTACTACGTTACTACTTGACACGTAAATTGACTTAATACCGAGGATAACAGACACTTTCTCGGAACTTTAGAATCAAAACCTAAGAAACTTCTGAAGTTCTCATTCAGTAACTGGACTATATGTGAAATTTCAGCTAACAAGCTTCGGTACCAATTCATGGCATCAATTCATTGCTTGGATTTCAGTCATTGAATTTACATAAACATTCAATACATACAAACATTCACATTCATACAATAAACAGTCACAGTCACGTTCATGCAAATACCCATTCCCATGCAAGTTTTATACAGTGTTATAATACAGTAGTGATGATAATATGAAGAAATTGGTTATCATGTCAATCAAAGAAGAGATACAATTCACCGAATTATCACATGAAAGGTGGGGAAATAAATGTTCTAGCTTGTACAGGGAAATATGACTTTCATTGGAACAAGGGCCCAAACAGGAGGAGAGATTAAAAATTTAACGAAGTCAAGAAGCCGTCCGAGGTTAGGGATTGATGGTCTGCAGAATATCATAGGAAGATCCAGGGTACCACACATCGGAAGATCCAGGGTATGGAAATATTACATCAAAGGAAGATCCAGGGCACCACATCATAGGAAGATCCAGGGTATCATATCCATAGTATTATGGGAGATCCAGGGTATGAAAGGTTCAAATTTGTAATCTGGTGCAAGTTGGACCGGATGAGTGAAAAGGTTTATAACTTTATATTGCAACAAGATGACCAGGACAACCCTAAATGCTTCCCTTCATGCCATATAACTGCCACCAGAGAAAAAATATCCAATTGATTCATCTGAATCAACAATGAAGGACCATCACATCACTAACAAAGCCCTTTTCAAGGGAATTGGGGTTTTGTTACCGACAATGACATTCCCAATAGCCAAACCACCTGACTGTTCCAGGGAGGATAGAATGGATTGAAGGATTTTATATATATACTTTTGAACCAATCTCATCCACACAAACCTCTCTGATTGTTCAAGGTGTAAGAGACCCCTAACGCTCGGTTGATGTGCTCATCTAAGGTCATGAAATGTCTGGCTGAGATTCGGCCGAGGTAATTGTGATACTCGAAAGAAGTGTCCGCAGATAGATCAGAATAGTCCTTAGATAGATCCTTGGAATACTCCGAGCAAGACTTGGTGTCGAGTGAGATGATGTCTGCATCTAACGACCTTGAGGTTTCTAAAGATTTAGAGAATGACCTTGACACACTTCCAAGGTCAGAGGTCAGGGATGAATCCAGAGAGTTCAAGGTCATTGCATCGGGGTGCACTCGGACGGGGTAAGGAGTCTTAACGCAAAAGAGGTCGTCTTTTGAAGCAGGTACGAGAGAATCTCGACTGACCTTGACCCTCGTTTTGGAAGATGACCTAGTAAAGTTAGAAGACGACTTATTTGCACTGTTTGAAGATGATTTAGTGCCACTTTTGGAGGATTTGGATGACAATCCAATGCCACTATTGGAAGACAACAACTTAGAGCCACCATTACTACTATTGGTATTACTATTAGTATCTTTGGAGCGACTGTTAAAGGACCTATCGGAATCAATGGTTGATTTGGACGACTGAGGTGGAAGTGAAGTAGTCTTGTGTAGGGGGCGACACCGCCAAAATGGAACGCACAGATCCATGCAGACCTCCTGGTTAACAACAAGGTCTCTTAGGTTAGGAGTCTTGATAGCTAAGCAGTTGTGTGATTTGGAGATTGTTTTGCTTGAACTACTGAGTGTGCAATGCTCTAGAGTGTCTGTGGAGGAGTCTAGCTTGTTGTGTGATGCGAGTAGTTTGTCTTTGCTGCGGTGAAATGCAATGTTGTTGTTGTCAACAATGTTGTTGTCCATGCTGTGGTTGTCAATGTTTTTGTGGTGTAGTATTTTGCTCGCTGTTCTGCTCAGTGTTTCGTAATCTGTGTTTGACAATGCCAAAGAAAAAACAAAACGAAAATACTTAAAATATTAAATCCAGTCAGCAATACAAGTTACTCATTGACCTCAAACTGGATTCAGAACCAAAAATACCTAAGAAATAAATCTCTCAGAATTTTCTGACTTCAGAAAATAAATTTCAACCAAGACAGGATGCAAAGTTCCCGACTCAATACTTTCGACACAAAAATGTGCGGTTATACAGCCAACATTCTGCATCAGAGTGACTAATTGAAGGGTTGATACATCATATGAATCAAGACCAGGATTGTCTCTAGGTGTGAAGTATGGCCCAGTAGAGGATAATTAGGACGACATAACAAAGAGCCCATGCATGGGAAGTAACGAGAGACAGATTGTAGTATATACACATTCGTATGTTGACACCATTATATTTCATCACATCAGATTGTCACAGGTTTGCAATAAATTTATAAATCGCTGAAAACCACCACCATTTGAGAAATCAGGCAAGAAATTCAATATCAAGAAAAGTTATTAGTCCATAACCAAAGCAGCCACCATTAGAGTTAAGCAAAAGTAACATCTCTTCACCAGTAAAGTTCTGCTTTATGCTTACTGTTATAGAGTTAATACTTGACATGAAAAAGCAAAAATATCAGGCTCTATCTTGGATGAAAGAATTAACATCACCATAAGCCCATAAACAGCTGATTGTGCAGATAAGTTCTAATTTGACATTATCAAAGTCTTTAAGAGGGCATTTGGCTACTGAGCCTTACCAGTTCAGACTTCAGCGATATGCAATTTATTTAAGGCCAAAAAAGAAAATTGTTACAAAATAAATCTTGCCCAAAATGATCATATATTATAAACTCTCAATCCCAAGAAATAGAAGGACACTGGTTTCCATGGCAACATAATTAGCTAATCCACCAAATCCTATGAATTATGAGAACAATCAAACTCGTGAAAGTCCATCATTTTTCAATTATGGGAGTTAGCAAAGACTGAGAGACAGGAAATCATGATGAGTCTTAGTGCTCAGCTTAGGAAATCAATGTTTAAATCAAAACTCAACGCCGGGCTGATCGTAGTTTGCTATGAAACATAATAAAGAAACATTTGTTCCAGCACAGGCGTTTATAGAGAAATTTCATGCTCCTTTTATACCAAAAAAAAAAAGAAAACAAGAAACTTTCATGCAAAGTAAAGGCTTACGTAAGACACAGCAATAGATAGCTCATAGTACAAATAGCTCTGCCAAAACTTAAGCCTATAAGACTGTAATTATGTCATATTTACACCCATAGACTTTGAGGCGTCAGTTAAAAAGCACCGATAGATCTATGTAAGCCCATGTTATATGTTATATGCGAATGTTAGTTGACTATTTTGTGTGCTATGTTAGTATTGTTCAATGAATTGAATGTTTGTGTTTGAAATGTTTGCGAATATATGTATGCTTCACATGAAAAGATAGACATAATACCATGTAGAGGAAGTACACAAAATTGACTTTTACTTTAACTTACATTACTGCCACCAATCTTATCGTAAGTTATGTTGAAGATAAAAAGTTATTTTACATGAAATGTAGTTTATATTATTAATTAAATAGCTTATAGAATGTGCTGGAACAAAGATGTTTTCATTATTTGCCATAGCAACAGACTTAGTTGTCAGTATTACCATAGCAACATGCAAGAGACAAGAATAGACTTCAGAAGAAATTGCGGGGAACTGGGGATCAAAATAAATATTGTGGGTGCAGATCTGTTCGATACGGATTCTTAACGTGGCATCAGCCTGTCCGACAATGCCGCCAAAGACTCTACATGTAATGGGAGTCGGCGTTAAAGAAAAACTTTTAATGTAAAGGGTGACTGGACTGACTGCAAGCAGTTACTGCATATAGATCTATCGTCCTATTTTGTGGTGTACTGATACAGCACTATTTGCGATTTGTCCACATTGTTCGTCGGGGTGATCTTCTACAATCAAGTATTTCCCATGATCTTACATTATGCTGTGCAGTGTGAAAATCCAGTGGTGTTCCTCTTAATTCAAATCTTAATGCTATCGAACAATGACAAAATTGCATGTTTGTTTCTTATTAATCACCCATAGCTCTCACAGGTGCAACTCCTATTCAAAACATCACTTCAATGCACACAAAGTTGCATCTTACAAAATCTATCAGCAAATTCCAAATATTTCTGCATTCTTGCTAGTTGCCATAGTAACACTGTCGTTGCTAAGGTCGTTGCCATGGATACCAACCCGCACTACTACTGGTTGAGCGATTGATATCATCGTCAAAGGCGATTGGAGGCCCCTGGTGGACGGGACACACGGCCAAATTCTTGTCCTTCGGTACCTCCCATAATTTTCGTAACTGTTTATACGTATGGCTAACTATACAAGCACACGACTTATCACGCTTTGCTACAAAGAAATAAAAGAAGGCAAAAAATAAAACGGTGAAAAAATTCCAAAATTGGCAAAAATACAGTGATCATCAAACTGGTAAAATAAAAGATAGAAAGAGAAATATCCCATCACTTGAGATACATATTGATAAGATGGAAACATGAAATAGTGTAGAAAGAGAGAAAACAAAATCTTGCAAGCTGACATATTTTAATTTCAGAGGGCTAATTCTGACTGAGTGGGGACACTTGGGTGCATCAGTTGCCCCGACATCAACCGATCCAGCTGTACCTTGGTCCATAGTTGGGTTTTACCACACAAAATAAGATTATGAAATTTCAGCTTGATCGATGGATATTTAGGGGTGCCTCCGAGAGCATCTTTCTTTTGAGTTTTTCAGGATAAATTACGTTTCCGTAAGATCGCGGTTTGCGTTAACTTGAGTAATATAGACGATAGAAAAAAACCAATGACATATTTGGATTCTGCAGAAAATTTCCTTCAAAATGAATACCTGGAACCTATGTTTCCTTCAACATTATGGTGATCATTTTCTACAAGATATGCCTTACTTCGATTATTATAAATGTACGACGTCACTGATATACACAAGTTTCTGTTTATATGACTGCATGGTACTTATTCTTTGCTTTTGTCTTCATATAAATTATGTTTCATGAATATCTGAAGCGATTTACTCAGTATTTTATCTCTCAAAGCAATTTCAATTATTCATGATGATCTCAAAAAGTTTTATGACTGCGAAAAGAGAAAAAAAACAAGTTTGCTATGCTATGTGGTGATAAGTGAACGTAAATCCCAATTTATTGAAACCTTATGAAAAACTAGCCCTAACACTTTTTGTGGGCAAGGAGATGGGTCCCTTTACCATGTACATTAAGGTTCATCAGCTGTCCTATGAATAAAAAAAATAGAGCCGGGAAGCCGTACCATGGCTTGAGCTTCTGTTATGGTAGTTAGAGGAATGTAATTACTACTTTTCTTTCTTTCTATAATATTTCTGCATTTGAAATTATATTCTCTTTCTTCATTATTAATTTACTGCAATATCTTAAACTTGACCATTCTTAACACTTGCAGGATGATTGGTTTTAATGAATTTAATCTGATGTAATTTATTTTTATGAAAATATCCTTTTAAAAGGCCTATCCACCTTTGCCTCTTAAAGACTTTTCTTAAGGTCACACAGTATGGCATCTAAAACATTTATCACTTATGCAGATCTCACACATTCCTAATATTATGGAATTTAAGTAGAAAGGTTTGTACCCTTCTGCATGAGACTGCAAGTAATCAATACCTTTTTTAAAACGCCATGAAAGTTTGAGTGAAAATGTTAAATAAATGTTATATTTATTAAATTGCTTCTATTCTTGTTATGGAATTATGACTATAGATTGAATCTATGAAATACTCCTTGGACCTTGCCATCCATCTAGTGCAGGATATACATATTATGTATATTGACAGTCTCGGTGAACATAGTCCCTGATATAGGCCTACTCTAAAAATGTTGGATTGAAGCTTAATGTGGCCTCAGAAAGTACTTCCAGAAATATACAACACTGTAAATTTGAATTTTGAGTTAGCTTAATTGATTGAGTGAGATGGTTGCACAATTGCTTTGAGCCAAGATAGCTTGTTGTTTGCAAGTGCTAACAACACAAAGATTATCATAACTCAAAACGGCAAGCTATCATGGCTCAAACAAATTGTGCAACCATCTCACTCAATCATTTGAGCTAACTCAAAATTTCAAATTTACAGTGAATGTGCAGACAATATTTGTATTTCATTAATTTGCAGAATATGAATGGTTGATTAAAATATTATATACAATTATACATTGACACATCTTCTTGTGCACAATAATATCAGGCAAGTTTTCTCAGTGTTAAAACAGATAATGACTTCTTAATGCGTAGCATATCAGTAATGTTGTTTCTTAATTGGCATTCAGTCGTAAAACATTAATCAAGATCATTGAATCCTTGAATAATAGAAATAGCTTTGAGAGCCGAAGAGAAATACTGAGTATATTATTACTCATATGTACCAAACATAATAAGTAAGAAAGGAACAATTAAAGACAAAGTATCTTGCAGTCATTTAAATAAAAAAGTTTGTATATCAGTGAAGTCGAATAAAATATTCAAAATAAAAACACATCCTGCAGTATGGCATCAACATTATCTCAACGAAAGTATAGGTTCCAGGTATTCATTTTGAAGGAAATTTTCAGCAGAATCCAAATATGTCATTATTTTTCTTCTATCTTTTATATTAGTTAAGATATCGCAAACCGCGATTCTGCGGAAACGTAACTTTTCCTGAAAAAAGTCTTAGGAAATAGGCTTCCGGAGGCACCCCTAAATATTATTTGATCTGGCTGATTTTTTAGTATGTTCATCTGGCTACCAAAACACAACTTCATGACAAGGTACAGCTGTCTATCTCTATTTTTTATTTTTCATGGGGCGGCTGATGCACCCTAGGGGACACTTCACCTGAAGCTAATATGCAGAAAAGAGACAAAAATCGGTTTTTCTTCATAACATTTCCATTCTAGAAATTTCCCTTTCAGTGCTGCACTTTAGAATTTACAGGGAAATTGATGTAGGGCTTAAAATTTCAACATAACGGTGAGAGGCTCATAGCTAACTTACAAAGTCTTCAGTAGGCTTACGACATATCAAAGAAATAGAAAGAAAGAGATTCGGACAACACACAGTCCCAAGATGACCAGGGTAATAAATACACAACATCTTGGAAACTTTGACAGGAAGGGAGTGAGGCAAAATGATTAAAATGCAAACAGTAATTTCTAAGCTGAAAATTCACTTTCATAATAGATGGATGACTGCGGCTTTAGATCTATGTTTTGCACTTGGGGAAAGAAAGGGGAGTGAAGGATGACTGAAAATACTGACCAACATTGGTGCAAGTTGGAGACCCAGCTAGAGCTGCATTTTAACTCGAGACCAGTGATTGCAAACTGTGAGCGCTACAACTAGCTAACTCCCCTCCAGGGTCCGGCAGGAGTCCGCCTACTTATTTTCTTGATAGACAGCAAGTTGAATTCATAACACCAAATCAAATTCATCCAGAAGCTTAGAATTACTGAGATTTTGATCATTCTGCCTCATTTCAATATTACTGATTCCACAAAGACAGTCGGGATTACCATATGTACACACCATACAACATGTATTATGCGTAATTTACACATTCATTGATTGAAGAGAAATAGGTTGAGAAACGCATGTACAACATTCATGCAAACATGCTCGACAATTCGCATAAATTTGATCGTTAGATTTCCATCAGGAGAATTGCAGAACTACAAGCTAAAGGGAGGCATGCTAAGTTTCCCTTCCCATGAACAAGGGTGGTTGTACAATGTGGTCTATTAATAATAATCAAAAGCTGATCCAAGTATTTTAAGTTGACACTACTATATTTGAACTTAAAACGGTCATAAAAAGCAGCAATGGATATTTCTTGAGCCACAGCAATCCAATTTGAACTATAAAATCAGTGCAGCAAATTTGACAAATTGTAATAGCTAAAAGAACTCAGAAATACATCAATCAGGGCTGCAGTTTATACATCGCCCATGTACAGTTAAAAGTGTGAAAACAACTTTTTTAATAAGTTCACACACAAGGCTATGTTGCCTGATTGCCCAGGTTTGAGTTGATAAATAATTTAGAAACTTATTTTTACACAATTAAAAACAAAACAAATTAGGTCAAGCTCCGATAATCCATAAATCTAACAACAGCCCTGATTTTACAACAGCCAAAGTCAAGACTGGGTAAACAAAGTAACAAGTAGCATCTGTTATCAACAACAGCAACACTTAGAAAATTTCAAATCTTAACAACACACAATTAATTTTGCCAAAAGTCGGGTTCATACACCATTAAAGTCAAGAAATTTTCGAGAACTTGTATTGAAGGACCAAACACAAATAAACTTTTTGACATCCATAAAATTAATTGTTTACAAACCATCAGCAACAACTTTGCAAGGACATAGCTCGAATTTGTATAATTGAGTGGGAAAGTAATTTTGTCAAGACATTCCTTGGACTTGGAATCAACCCAGATATATTATCCAAATAAAATACCAAGAACAAAGACCAAATCGGCAAAATTGGTTCTCCAAAGCCAGAAATCAGTTTTTTACTGCAAGATCTTCAGGAGAACATTATGGTGTAGTTCATGAGAATCCCAATTCTGGGCCTGACAACTTTCCTTTTGCGATGG
Organism: Platynereis dumerilii; assembly: GCA_026936325.1. Classification (NCBI taxonomy): domain Eukaryota; kingdom Metazoa; phylum Annelida; class Polychaeta; order Phyllodocida; family Nereididae; genus Platynereis; species Platynereis dumerilii. Next base: position 7,738,168 of record JAPTHN010000013.1, on the reverse strand, counting down.
GACTTTTCCCTGAAAAGTGTTTCCCAGACATACATGTACAAATATACGAACCCCGATAGTTGAATACATTCTCCAAATAACTTGATAATTCAATCAAAAATGAGTAATCAAGGGTGACTCACCAGAACCACTATGGACGGAACCAGCACTTCCATTGCCCTGGGGCATACTGACGTAACTAGCAGAGTCATTTAAGAAGCCGTGGGGCTTGGGGGGCACATTATAGTTTATAGGCATGGCAGGGGGAGGGGGTAGATACGGGGTAGGGCCATAGGGGTTGTAGCCCCCTGTCGTCCAGTTGGGTGGGGGCAACGGGGGTACGGTATCACGGTCTATCTCCGAAACTGAGTCAATGTCGTCCAGTGTTAGCGACGATAAATCTGAAAAAATAAAATTTTATAATTTAAGAGAAGTAAAAATAGTTGAACGTACATAAATACAACACAGACGATCTGTAAGGAATCATAGCTGTGCTGCAGTAACATGATTGTGGATTGAATGGAACAGACTGAACAATAAACTATGAATGGGTCAAATTATTACAGCTGCCAAATTAATAATTTCCAGGACATTTATAAAACCAATAGTGAAGTTTTTTTTTTTTTAAATGTCAAAATATCTCTGCACAGAAACTTATTAGGGATTATAAAATCAAAGTGAGGCTTTTAATTGCCAGTAGTAATAGCAGGATCACAGAGAAGTTGATGTAATATTGTCCCAAGTCAAAATCACATGATCAGGGCTAATGAAGGGGTTCGATCTCAAAATAGCACTCTATGTGAAAAACACATATTCGATCAATTCAATGCCTTAAGTTCTCATAATTCTTAAAACTGTCTACCAAACAAAACATTCATAACATAAAAGTAATTAGGCCTAATTTCTCATAAGTGTTCCAAAAAACTTAAAATTAGGTATTTAACAAACATGAAAATAAAACAAGAAAATATATCTCAATTTGCAGTCACCAATGATAATTTTGAGGCAACAAAATTTAGGTCGATAAATTGATTTTTTTTACAGCAAAATCCTTCAAAGCTTTTAAAACATAATTCTTAAAATTAAAATTTGAACAAAATAAAACGAAAATCAAGAAAGTTGTTTTTTACACACAAAGCACAGTCCTGCAAACACAAACGTCACATTCAGTGAGTATTTGTTTAAATAATTTGTTAGTTTCGAAATTCTTCTTCCTACCAACATATTTCAATGGGGAAGGGGCATTTACTCTGAACCTAATTTCACTGACTCAAAGATGAGAACTTGTAGGACATTCATTTCTGTTTAATATATATATTCATCCATTCCATATTTCCACAGCCTGACTATTTTTTGTAAGAAGTGATACATCTTTGTACAGAGAAATTAAAACCACAACATCTTATTGGTCCTAGGTTCCGCCCAAAATAAATAAACTAAAAGATAATTCAAACTTAATATATATTATGATTTCCATATTTACATTTTTTTAAAATTTCATGAATGATTGAGTAAAAATCAAAGATATACGAAGAAAATTGACAATATTTACAACAAACAAACCTATCCAAGAGAAAATTCTAGGCCTTATTTATATCATCATCCGTATCATAAAGAATACACTACTAAATGCAAAATTACTGGTAATAAATCAAAAATTAACATGCCAATTTCTAAAAGTCTAAAATTATTTTACACTGAAGTACAACAAACGAAGTAAAATTTCGAAGTGAAGAAAAAGCGAAAATCGTACAGTGAAGAGTGTATTTACAACAGAAACACACAAGTTTAAACAAAAATCCTCTTAAAAAAAAAATTTTAAATGTTTAAAAAAGAAGTAAAATAGAAAAGGTGACTAAAAAATTACTCGATGTTGATGGTTTTTTAACCAATTAATTGATTTCTAACATACACTTAATAAAAGCAACACACAATATTCAGATCTAGAATTTTCCTAGCTATAAGCAAAGCCGAAAACAGGGAAAAATGACAAAAGAATTTTGAGCGGGACCTAGTACCCACCTTCATATAGCGCATGGCCTCCCGTATGCAGGGCTAGCCAAGTAACAGAAATAGACGGAGGTCAAATACGCAAAATAACGGAAATAAACATCATCATACACAAGGAAATTATAAGGAATTGAAATACAATAATTCAGGATGGATATATCATAATCAAATGGGACATGTTGTAATTCAGGAATGGATTTGTCATTATTCAGGAATGTACTTTATAATTTAGAATGGGCTTATTATAATTCGGGATGGACATATTCAGGAATGGACATATTTTTTTAATTCAGGAAGGGACATAATTTAGGTTGCACATATCATTCAGGAATGGACAAATCATAATTCAGGAATGGACATATCAAAATTCAGAGAAAGGACATATCACAATTCAGGGAAAGGACATAATTCAGGAATGGACATTCAGGAATTTAGGTTTCTTCAATTTATTTTTCATGTGACTACCAAAATGTTAAAAGCCATAACACCTAACATTATCTAACACCAAATAACATGGAATAAGTCAGTTTAAGTAACATTCCACAAAAATAAAAGAAGAAAAAGGAAACTGGTACAGACAATCCTAACATATAATGGAATCAAAGTGAAAGTTTCAGAATCGTTTATACCATTAAAAACATTTTCGCCCTACTACAACAATTTATAAAGCAGCTCGGTTTTCATATAACCAGGCAGCAACAAATTCTAATAGTAATTTTAAAGGTCTTCACTAAGTGGTAGATAGAAATGAGTAATGAAATGGTTGTCAAGACGGTTGCTATGGCAAGAATTATATTCCACAAATGTTTTTGATTGTACATATATTGTAAAAATACGGATGAATAGAAGTGTTGAGGTGCAATGCATTACTTTATAATGCAGTAGCAAAATGTTATATTTCAATAGACAGCATAGGAATATATCTCAAGTTGTTCTTTGAAAAGCATGTAAAACATGTTCTAAAATTACTGTTGTCAAGAAAGTCACTGTGGCAACAACTACATATACAGTCATGAGAAAAAGAGCTTACGTGGCCATGGCTACCATAACTAATATGGTGATGGGAAACTACATTTACACCATGGCAAAATACTTGTACACCATGGCAACAACTAGGCATCCACAGCAACATCTAGATGTTGCTATGACAACTACATATGGACCAACGTATAACCATGGCAACAATCATTTTTACCATGGCAACAACAGGGCTATAGAGGTAAAATAAAATAAAGACGCATTGAGGAGAAATGGCTAAATAACAACAAGTTACTAAATGTCAACTAACAAAATAAGAACAATTGTTGTTACAGTGTAATCAAAAGAACTGAATACCCTAACAACTCAATAAGGCTCCAGGAATCAAATGTATAAACAAATGAGAATATTGCTTGAGTTTGTTGCTGTTTACTGGGAGGAAAGCTATCTATCAGTTCATTTACAGTAGGCACTCATTCGGGAATCAAAACATTATAAATCAACTTTTCCAAGATATATAGATGGGGGTAATTACTTCAAGGTAGAGATTGGACACTTATTTTAGGTTTTAGTGTCAGAATAAAGTATTTTGTTTCAGCTTTAACACTATGACCGTCAGGTATAATATCAGTGATATACAGAGCAAGGAACTCTTTGAGTTGAAGGTATTCAATTATTTCGTTCATACAGTAACAGACAATTAAATGATAAAAATAAAGGCAATCAACGCATGTACTACATGATGTAGTTAAATAATAACACATTATACATAACAACAAGTGAACAACAGAGGAAAGGTACTGACTGGTGGATAGGTTTGGCAACAGATTTGATCCTGAACCGAAGACACTGGGGTCGAAGGGGACAGCCACACCCGGAACTAGAAAAAGACAGAAGCACACAGCCATGTTTAATGGCCACACACGCAGCAGCTGAGGGATGGCCGCAGCCAAGCCACACACACAGAGTATTAAGCGCTCCCAGAACTATCTTGCAAGTCTTGCAAGAGCTGCAGCAAGCCTTGCTTAGCTCTAGTCGTAGCTCAGCTTACGCACAATATGGTACTGCAATCTGTTGTCTAAAAGGGTTAAGTCTGAACTTGGTCCAACAACAATTTTGATGATGGATGGATGCATGACTGGGACTTTATGTCCTGTATTTAGGATCTTTGATAAAGATTAAAAGGACAATAATGTCACTTCAAATACCTCTAGCTAGAAGAGTAGGCCAAAATCATATTATATTCAGACTTAGGACTTTTTTCTTCAGTTTTTTAAATTAGAAGTTCTTTCAAATAACAAGACTAATAACATTTTAAAGAAGGCTTTCTTTTCATCAATTTGCCATTTGGCAACAATGCCGAAAACAACAGGACTTTCAAAAAGTTTGATTGAGCAGCTTAAGAGAGGTAAGACTGATGTCTACAGTCACATAAGAACTGTTAGACATCAGACACATCATCAATTCTTTATCAAAAAATCAAAGTATAGCCTATAGACAACAGATTGCAGTAGCCACTTCATCTTCACATTAATCACACATTAATCAAGTCACTCTCTCCGTCACTGTACACACTGATCACACAAACAAGAACTTTCTCACAGAAACACAAGTCACTGACAAGACCAAAGCACAGAGTATCGGATACTATTGCTCAAGAGCCTACACCTCTAGCACAGACTCAATTTTCATTTTGTTTTAGGAAGACTATGCTATATGTGAATGCCGCATGACGTATGAGAGATGATAAGGCAGGGAGTCTGGCATATTTGTATATTTTAAAAGAAGAAAAACAACCTACTATTGAATAGCATTCATATTAGGCTATCACACAAGTTGCTGAACTTTCCGGACAGTGTGACACTTTTGTTGAGGACTGCTGATTATTTATCCAGATCCAGAAGTTCTTTTCGATACTCATAAGAAGGGAAAAGTGTCCGGTATATTTTGTGAATTTACACTGATTCCGTATTTCCAAGTAAAGATATGTAGAGACAAGAGCGGGGAAGGCCAATACCCCAAATAATTCAGATGTTCAAAAATAACAGGATGACTGGCTCCAATATATTGGAAAAGAAATATATCGAATTCCTTGGATTTCCTTTCAATATGCCTTATCTTGATCAAACTAGGCCAAAAATCATAAGCAGCATAATAAATCTTATACATGCTCTTGTTAAAACTTAAAAATAACATTATAGTTATGCCATTTACGGGCAAAATGAATTAGTCTGCTTAAATATGTAAGTTCATATTCACAGGGACACTTCACACAAAATTAATACCAAAAAAGTCACGAAAAACACGGCAAAATATGATTTTTTTCTTGAAAATACAAATATTGTGATGAATTTTGTGTGTCTCAAATGCAAATAATTTCAAATAGGTGTAAATGAAGAGAAAGTTCAAGTTTGAGTGTGACCAGTGATGCAGCGAGCAAAGCCATTAACACATTAAACACAAATTAGACATACAAGAGTGCTTATAATCACGTAATCTTAAATTATTGTGTGTTAATTTGTTTTAAATGTAGTGCACAGCCGTAAAGCATTATGATACACAAGAAAATGTAATGTTTGTATTAAACTTAATGTTTAAGTGCACACGAGGCATACGCATATTAAGAATTAAATCATAATTTAAATCATGAGCAGTAAGCGCAAAATTGTTCAAAATCAAGAAGCAGAAAATAGCAAAATTTAGAAAATTCAAATTCGGAAACTCAAAGCCAAAGATTGTTTCTTCTGCTGTCTTATTTAAGGTTTTGTGTGTTTATACGTCCAAAAATACAAAGTGCTTTGAATATGAAGAACTATCAATTTCTTATTAAACCCAGATAACAAATGATATGAAAGAGTAAACATATTCCATGAATACCAAAGACCAGCAAGAATAGATTTTGAAGCAAAATACATGAATGATAATTTCATAAATCAGCCAAAGTAAATAAATCAGAAAAATAAGCAGAATTTCCAGAAATTGTTTCATGACGTTATCTGCTGATTTTACAAGCAAATGACAATCCAATTTATAGAATTTCCAGAATTTGAAGCAGGGCCGAAAGCAGATACATTTCTTATCATCAACATTACCTTTTTTTGCAGGTGTAAAACTCCAAATGGTTCCTAATTCTTAGCGATCACACTTCCATAATTTTAACATAATAGATTCGAAAAGGACTTACTTGCGCATGATTTAACGGTTAACCAACCTATTAATTCAATTAATAGAAAACCTTTTAAAACAATATACAAACCTCCACAAATATCACCGAATACATAGTAGCACTGTTCAGAGAATGAGAGTTTGTTGACAGTGTGCCTGATGTAGCCTGCTTTTAGTAAATTACACGCGTATTTCCGGGCGTCCCGTCGGTCGGCAAAACCTTCTACGTGCGTGTGTAACCAGTCTACTAAGTCAGAACCTGCAAAAGAAGTTAAATTCATGAAGTATAAGTACAGTGAAAAGTCACTATGGAATATCTATCCCCAGTGAGAGTTAAAATACTTAGGAATTGGGATAAATCAGCCGAAAGTGAAATACTAATATAAAGTCAGCCTTTCCAAGATATTGCTAATTGAAAATTTACCAATTTCCATGAATTTCAGGCACATTTCTGAAATTCTCAGAAGTCTCTATTATGGCTACCACATATCAGCTGAGGTTAAATTGGTTTTATGTCCTGTATTTATGCACTGACTAGACTTAATAGGACAGGCAGGTACCACAGAAATGAGGCAAGGTGCACTACTACATACCAACTCAATACAATTAAGACTTCAAGAAGAGTTTCTCCTATTCAGACTATTGTTATCTATATACAATTTACAATCACATTTATAATCGCAATACATACCAATGAAAGCATTAGGGATGGTGATTTTGAGCCACATTCGATCTCTGATTTCTAAACCCGAGTCCGGCTGGGCCATTGCCCGAACGATGGTGGCCATGTCCGTGTTGACTGTCAGGTTCATGTCGTATCCTGCTGGGAGAGAAAATGGCAATATCAGTTAGATATAATCATCAACACCACATTGATAAACAAATCAACACTCAATATTAATAAATAATCCACGTCTCTCGTCTTAGCTATATAATGTTTTCTAACTGTACATAGTTGTTCAATCAGAATTTGACATCACTGACAGAAGAACAGATGGACGGACGGATGCCTGGGCCTGTATAAATTTATTCATTCAGCGAATAAGGACAGGAGGAGGATTAAGCTCTGTATTTAAGCACTTCACAATTGATTACAGCAGAAGGACACAGCAATGAGGCGTAGGATGATTGAAACGGTTATCCAACATAGGTCCAGGTGATACAACCATAACTGCAAGAGACATCCATCAACTGCCTGACCTCATTCTGAATGAATCACAAAATCCCACTTATTTTCTTTTAACATGATTTTTAAGAGTACTCACGTTCTGTGTCGGCCAGTGAGCTGGTGAGGGAGGATGTCGTGGATGTGACTGTGCTTAGCGAAGGACTCATGGGACCACGTCCGTAGTCTACTCGGCTGGAAACAGAAACACAGAAATAAGTTAAACCCTTGAATCAACTCACACCTTTGTTTAGTTTCCAGTAGGGGCCAACAGTGGCATGATGGAGTCGGAATTAAATAGCAGCAACTGAATTGATTGAAAGGCAGGCATGTAGTGAGGATTCATATATGAACCTACTCAATCCGACAGCAGAAATTTACAAAACAATTTGCCTCCACCAACACAAAATTGTTAAACATAAATAATACAGCCTCTTAAGAGCAGTTCCCTCGAGTTAAGGTAAAAGCTTTTAAATATTCTACATAGACTGGCATCTCAATCCTTGGACAAGTTATCAGTAAGGCTTATGCCTATTAGCACTGACCAGGTAAATAAGGTCAATCACTGCACACGCTGAAATCAGCTTACTATAAGTGAAATTACAAAATCAACATACCTCATGGCGTTAGTGTGTGCGACCCAAGCAGAGGGGTCAATGGGTCTCACCGGTTCCTGCCGGGGAATTGTGAAGTAACCTTTGGGGTTGGGGTCCCAGCACTTGGCGACTACTAGCGTGATAGGACTGCAATAGACACGGAAAATGTCATCATTAAATTTTGAAAAAAAGTTCAAAACAGTGAGATTACTGGTAACTACTTGACAAATAAAGAATTGATGAACAGCCTTAATTTCACAAATTCTTGTAACATTTAAATCATTAGTGAGAGAGTATCATTCTTTCAACATGTAGCTATTACTGCAATTTTATAATATTTTGTTTAAACATCTTGACATAACATGCAGTCTCGCGAATCATTTCACTTTTCCGGTGTATATTTTGGAAAGCTTAAGACAAGTAACAGCAATACTACCAGATAGCCCGTAAATACCAATATCCGGCTTCATACCGGATTCCATACTGGATATCAGTGCATCTCTAAATTACAGATCAAATATTGATATACAGATTGACATACCCAGGTTTCTGAACAGCTTCTCTCAACGTACGCACAGCGTCATCGTTACTCATGTTCTCAAAACTGACTCCATTCACCTCCAAGATCATATCCCCAGGTTCCACCCGCCCGTCCTGTGCCACAGCACCCCTGCAAACGACAAAAGAGCATGAATTGACATTGCACATGATTGATAAGAGCTGCAATCATACAGAAGCTGCTACATTTGCATTACAATTTGTCTACGAAATAAATATGTAACTCGTATACAAAAAGGATCAAAATTTACTGACTTCAGGTGTCAATGACAAACTTGAAAGACAACATTTCAACTTAATGCACTACAGTACACTATAATCGGGACATTAGTCAGAAGCTAAAGAGCATAAGCCCATGAAAAATAAGTCTGTGAAGATATACAACAATTTTGCTTCAGTTAAAAAATAAATTAAGACTTGCATTCACTTACCCTTTCATTATAGAGCCTACATAGATTCCTCCATCCCCTCCTTTGTTACTTTGACCTACAATACTGATACCTAAGAAATTTACTGTGTCTGAAAAAGAGAAAAAATACAAATGTTAAGAATGAAGGTAGAGTGCAATCAATTGAAAGAATGCGGGCATTAAACAATGAGCTAAGCAAATTACATGCCTTCTTCAAGATATCATGAAATGAATATAAATTAACTTTCATATCATTTATTAATTCAGGAGAGATTATGTCAAACTTGTAGTATTTTCTCAATTTATTTTCATTTTATAAATGAATTTAAAGATTGCATAATGCTATGTTTATTGAATAATAGTGGTAGGAGTAATGTTGTAAAAGTGTAACCAAGTTACTTCAAGAGACTTACCCATATTTAAAGTGACTGTAATGATGTTTAATGACATAGTTGAGTCTGTTATACTACTAAAAGATGAAGCCTGAAAGACAAATACAAATACATTAAAATGACATTTCATTAATTATCAAACAATTCAATTTATCTTGCGGTTCTATTCAATTTGATTGAAACTACTCTCCAACATAGGTCCAGGTGACCCAACAAGAGCTGAAATCGTACCTGGGACCCAGAAATTGGAAACCCAGAGCAATACCAACGGAGCTAACCCCCCCTCCAGCACTGAACTCTTCAAATTACAGTAAATCTTATTAGTTCCTCACCCTGCTAATAGGTGGCATCCTGTGCCTTCTTCTCCGCCGTCTGTGTCTGCCGTAGAGTTTAGAGGACCTAGTTGTTGTTTCTGTTGCTGTGGAAAATCTGAAACACGGCAAAATGAATAACGACTACATGGTATCATCAGTTTGAAAGCCACTAATCTACATAATAACGGACAAAGCAAGAGCTATTACCAAAAGAATGACTGAGCAGGAAAAAAGGGATCTTAAATTCTATACCAAATAAACGTGACACTGAATAGTCCATCAGGAAAGTCTTTTCCTTTCAAAAGGAACGGTGAAAACTTTCCGTTCTGGATAGATTAGATAGCCATATATATTACAAAATTCAAAATTGATCAACAGTTGGTCAAACAAGAGTTCAGAATCATGAGTTGAGTAGAGAATGACAGATGTGATCGTGAATCGAAATCTTGAAATTCTGAAATGCAACTAATATAAATTTGCGAAACACCAACAATCCGGTAGAATAACTGCTGATGCTAAGTTTTTTTGCATCCAAGTATTCCCACATGTAAACAAGTACATATTGAGTAACTACGGAGCATAAAAACCACACTTTAATCCTAAGATTGAACCAAAGCAGATAGGAAATTGACTTATCAAATATATATTGAAAACTTATCAGTTACCTGAGCTGCATCAGTTCACTGAGGGAAGCAACATGACATACAGTCACTTACGAGAAATGATTTTAAAACATTTCATCTTCACATGAGACTATCTAAAAATATGTACTGTAACTCTATTTCTTGATTCAAAATTACTCAGAAGACATCTACTTCATACGTGACCTGCTCCACCAAAATGGGTTCAAAGTCGGCCTGCTATCATATTCAGTTGTGAAAATGACTTTGTTCTACTGGAATTTGGCTTTAAAATGGTGTTTCGTATGTCTTGATATCTCCATCCAATCAGAAGATATGGCACCTCAAACATTGATGATACGAAACATTGAACTTCGAGAAAATGGCATTTGAATTTCCCGCCATTGCAATTAAAGAACCAAGAAAATCAAGAACGATGCCGAATTTAAATAATTTAAATTCAGCTTTTGGTTAAGGTGGTCTTAAATAATCAAAGCAAATGACTTTGTTAAAATGTGGTAGCAACAGCTAAAAAAACATCAAAATGTGACTTTTGACACATTTTGCTAATTTCTGGGAAATAAAAATTGCCTACTTTGAACTCATTTTGGTGAAGCAGGTCACATATAGGTCATGATGATGCCAAATATTTGACAACTGTTCACAAACAGCTCCTGAACAATCAACAGTCTCACAAAAATATTCAGAAAATATTTAGAGACACCTTGTCCGTCTGTTGTCTGTGAGTTCTTCAGTCTGATAATACAGGGAGTCCCAGGAAGTTTCTCAATATTGGCATGAACAGTGTGTTCCAATATCATGCACCCACGTCTTAACATGCTTAATGTTGCTACTTAAAATGGCAGCGTCTTGACACCCTCTCAAAACAATTGACGGACATTTTGAAGTTCTAAACCCCAAAAATAGAAGAATGCAACTCACCGACTGCTGGCATCGTCTTCTGAGTCGAAGAAGCTTGTCGTTTCAATATCACTGGACATAACTGAAGAGGTGGCATCAAAGCCATGTGCTCTCTCTCTGTGTTTCCCATGGCCGTTCATCCGAACTACTGAAACAAAACAAACATCATTATAGACAATTCAATCACGATTCATAAACTACGTGTATGGGGAAGCACCAATCATCTTTCACTACATCTATACAATGCATTCAGATATTTCCCCAATGCATCTGAGTTGAAAACGTGGTCTCAAGTTCTCAATTGTCCAGGCATAAGACAACCAGATTTTCACAAGGTTTACCAGATAATACTAGTTAGCATTTTGTAAAGATTTTACAATCTAGGTATCCTCCACACTCTTAATCAGGGGATGAACTGGTTTGAACATTTCAAGACTTGTTTTGATTAAGAATTAATTAATTAACTAAACTCTATTATCCAAGACAAAATATTTGGAATTTGGCTTTCATGACTTACACTTTCATTTTAACCTGATTTTTTCTTAGAAAGTTAACTAAACAATTACAATTTACAAAGAATACACTTAAATGAATTATGTGCTTAATAAACAGTGGTGCATGATCTGTGACCTTATTCAGTCGTTCCTTAATAAACCAGTGCAAGATTAGTCGTAAATAAGAGTAAACAATGTGCAGTAATATTAACAACTTTTAAAGTTATCTTAATTCTAAAGCAACAATTATCTTTTTATAATGTAAATTGAGCAAGAAAATGAACTAGGAGAACGATTCCATAGGAATGCTCACTTAACCTTGCAAAAAATAAATAACAATGCAAACTTGTCAAGTATGTAACAGTTGGATCACACAAATTAACGTTTGTGAACCCAAACCTATTCAAAATCTTTAATATTACGTGAAATTTTGGTGTGCAAAAAAACTTGGTGCCATGACATTTTTCCGATAACCAACCAGTGTGCAAACAACTTGTTCCAACAACTGACCAGTGTGCAACATCTTGGTCCGACAACCAACCGGGGTGCAATATCTTGTTCCAACAACTGACCAGTGTGCAACAGCTTAGCTTATTCCAAAACCGACCAGTGTGAAACAGCTTCTTCCAAAAACCGACCAGTGTGCAACAGCTTATTCCAACAACGGACCAGTGTGCAACAACTTGTTCCAACATCCAGCCAATAAAGTCCATAAATCCTTAACCGTAACAACCATCACAACCGCACCCTCGTCGCTTATATCTAAATCGTCGCTCTCCACCGTGAATCTCTTAACTTCTTTCCTTAACTCCTTTCCTCTCTTTCCTTTCTCCCTACCTGGATGCATCCCTGGGTGCATAGGGTGCTGTTGTTGCACCTGCTGATGATGCATGGGATTCAACATCTGGGTGTGCATCTGATTGTGCATCTGATTGTGCATCTGGTGGTGGTTTGGCATCTGGCCGTGACTGTATCTGGATGTGGAGTTGTGCGGTTGTTGCTTGGGATGTCTAGAATAACGACCTGAATAATCGTCACATTTGTATTTCCAGCTGAATAACTTATTAACGACCTACGACAGCTAAATATATTTTTTTGAATACCCAGAGCTCTAAATATTTGAGATATTCAGCTTATACCTGTGCTTGGTATTATTATGATAATAAAGCATTTGACATCTCATGGGGAAAAGAATAAGTGCTTAAAATGTTTCATAGTGTCCAAACTAGTTCACACCCACTCATGAATGCTGCCAGTGGTCAGTACACGTGGACCAAGTCTACGAGGACTGAGTCACAGAATATCATGATAACGTAAATTATTTTTTCATAATTCGCACACCACCATTGTTAAAAAAAGTTCAGAATTTGTCAAATCTAACTGCTTGGAGTTTTCTAAATTCGCAATGGAAATGTTGACCTAATATTTCAAATTGTCATAGATTTTGCACTTCCTCGCCCTAATTGTATAGTTTCAACATGTTCAAAGACATAAAAGATAGACCATGACGATTATGTAATATTGGGGGCATGAAAGAATAAACATTATCTAGGCACACTTTTCACAATAAAAACTTCACAATATGAAACGTTAAAACTCATACAGGATACCATACACTTCAAAATAATCAAAATATCATGAATAATCAGCTGATAATGGTGAAAATATGATCATATTTTGAAATGAATAAAACGAAACAAAAAGTCAGATATTTACCATCGTGGTGTCTGTCCCTTAAGGGTCTGTGTGGTGGAGCTCTATGTACAGGGCCATCTAACAACAGAAACATGCACTATACACTAATTGTTACAGAGTAGTCACCAAATAACACAACAACAGTATATTAACAATAATATTAACAATAAAATGTCCCATGTTATTATGAAATACAGGTAACAAATCAGCCAGGCCAAGGAAAAATTGTCTTAATTTTGATAAGTGCATTTCAGAGTTATACGATATAATAATTATAATTCAGGGTGTATAAGAAAGCCAAATAGTCTTTTTTGTGTCAGAGTTTGCGAAAACAGCTCAGTAGCTTAATACCTGACTGCAAACTAGTCATTTAACATGTTTAAGTGATTTAACATTGTTTAACATCAAAATATCAACATGTTTTTCTTGGCCCGGTGATTAATAAATACTAAAAATATTAACTCATATTAATAAATACAAAACATCTTAAGCATGTTAAGGCTTGAATGAAGCATTAACAACCGACGTTGACAAAAGTATAGAACACCAAAAATGTCAAGGGATAACTTCAGCCAAAAATTAATCAAAATAATATTATGTAAATATAAATATATATAAATGTTGTGTCATATGGAGTGTGATGTTAATGACATTATGATAGTAAATGATCATGATGATGACAATGAGATGAGATGAGGTAAAGAGTAAGAGCACTGTAAGACATTTAATTTACACATGCCAATAAGCCAATAACCTACTCATTATTATTCCAAAATGCTGCACAAATATTGTTTCACCTCAAAAAAATATCATGAGTATGGAAGTTACTCAACAGCTCAGCCATTAAAAAAGAAAAGCAAAGATTAATCAATGTTTGTGCTTACCACAATCATAAGATTCATAACATGAGTCTAAATTAAGAAAGCCCTCATTCAATAATGGCGTGCTGCTTCCTGCTTGTATAGCTGTAATATCCTCATTCGTACGGAGAGCCAAACATACGCAGAGTTCATTAAAAGTTTGTAAAGTTTTCACCAAAACTTGTAGCTGCACCATGATTAATTTTCAGAAACTAATAAAGTGGTATCATGACCAAATGTCGTATTTTCTTGAATCACTAGATGTCTTCATATATACTGATAACGCATATGAAGTGATAATGTATATCACAATATCCTGTGTTCATCATGATGAAAAAGAAAACATATTCCCAGCTGGACATTGGAAAATTTTAAAAAACATCAGTTCAGGCTCATGCTCGTAGGTTAGTGCTATCACGAGTCTCTATCACAGTTAATCACACAGAATTTCTAAAATCTGTGTTCCAAGTGTCCACACACTTTCTTTAGAAAGGCATCACAGTAAGTCCCATGTATGTACATGATGTACATCAAGCCAAAAGACGAATAACTTACTCAAAGTTGGAAATGAAATTACTTTAAAAAAGCTCATGCTCATAAAAATCTAAACTGCCCCTGTATCACGCATGTAACATATCATCAGCACAGTAGAGATTTGAATACGAAGAAAAAAAGTTATGACAAAAACAAAATTGGATGTTTTGTGAAAGTAATTTGGCGTTTACCATAAAAACTTTGGCGCTACCAGCATGACTTTTTCTACCAGAAGGACCAATGCTATTTCCCAGTCTTTTTTTAGTCAAGATTTTTTACTCAGCTATTTAACAAGCCATAACAATGCACCCTCATGTAAAGCATAGACTGCGAATGATAGGCATGACATATGCTGATTCACTAATTTATTTAAGTACCACATTTTTGATGAATACATAACTTATTGGTTGAGAAAAACGTCATGTTAATCAAATAGGAGTAAGAATTTGGCTGATTTTCAGTTCAGAACACTGATTCTTCGATTTTTTTTTCACTACACATCAATGACTAATGACTTCATAAACTGTTAAACGAAAACGATTATTAAACCAGATGAAAACATACTCGAACGACTGGACTGTTAGATCTTTACATGGACATGTCATTCACGATGCTCAACATAGAAATATAACAGACAGACAGACAGATGTAGTTTATTTGACCAATATGATTGTTTACAATAATAACATAATTATAATAGCATTTATATGGATGAAGGAGGGATGACTGGAGCTTCACGTCCAGTACAGTATTTATGCGCTTGGTAGGCTAATTAGGACAGGAGGAGGACACGGCAATGAGGCGAAGGATGATTGAAACTACCATCCAACATAGTCTCAGGGGGCTTGATTCGAACCCTGGACCATGTGGACCCAGCGATTGGCAATATACATTATATAATTGCATTTGGACTTGATTGTTAATAATCATTTTTATAATTGATAATGAAGGATGTCACATTTTATATAATGTTTCAGTCACAAAACATGATAATACTGATCAGCAACATGTTGATAATTTTCCCTCCCTTTTTCAACTGACATGTTAATTTAACAACACCGTATCTAACATGCAATCTTAAATCATATTAGCATCACACGATATAAAACATAATAAATTGATAATGTAGCAGTGAGGCGTAACATTAAAACATGAATTGTGTCTAAATTGTGTATCATAATGGGAAGACAGTCACGCTATTGCCATTATCATGTAACTGTTTGGAACAGTCCATAGTGCTAGTTTTACATGTGCTATAAAATACCACATGTGTACATGTGTCGTAATTGAATCTAGATTGTCATTATTAGACCTATTGTAATTCTCTGTAATTAGGTGTATCAGTACGCCTATGTATCAACGGCTGAACATTTTGATCTTGTAAATCAAAATGATTGTTTAATTGGACATGGTTAATTTCTAGTCACAGTCGAGTCTGAGTAGACACTAAGACAGTTATGTACAGTGTACAACTTATGATAATAAAGAATCACAATTCTCAAAGGCAGGATGGTTAAGACAGTAGTCATAGACAGTATGCCAACAGTTCTTGCCCCAGCATTC
This sequence comes from Platynereis dumerilii, assembly GCA_026936325.1. Taxonomy (NCBI): domain Eukaryota; kingdom Metazoa; phylum Annelida; class Polychaeta; order Phyllodocida; family Nereididae; genus Platynereis; species Platynereis dumerilii. The sequence goes on along the minus strand of JAPTHN010000013.1, from coordinate 7,721,915 downwards.
CCATACAGTGGCAAATCCATGGGACCAACACGTTTACTATCAATTATCATATGATAAATAGTAGTACGCAAGTTGTATGCTACATCAATTACTCCCAGTAATTAAACATGCAATATTCTGCGCCGACTTTCAACTGCTAATGCTACAATAGTACAGGAGACCTGGCATATCATTCAGATGAGACGTAAACTTGATGGCCTCTTGTACCATGTTGCATCAGTCTATGCTGGGCGAGTAAAAGATCCCTCACATGGTGTAAATGTGCGATATGATGTTGACTCCTCTGTAAAGTGCCTCAGAACTTGACTGAATGATGAAATGTTTACAGAATTTACCAACAGGTGGAATGCCAATCAGATGAGCATTGCAAAAGCCTGCATGAAGTACCAGCTATGCCACCTGCAGGAAACACTCAACTGTTGAGGTATCAGGGTTGTCAAAGATGCAGGGGCAAACCTTGAAATAGTCTAGGGAGAGGGGGGGTGGGGTGATATGGGGCAAATATGGAGCGAATATCGGACGATTTGTGGCGTATCCTATCTTTCTCATGTTAATTGTGGGCATGAGGGGCAGGGGCCTAAATACGCAACTGCAAAGGAGTTAGTTACTAGTCGGCTTATCTGTCCCAGTTTCCCAATATTTTACAAGCTAACATGCTCAACTGAGCAAAATTATCATAATTATGAAATTTAGGATAAACATATAGACTGTCATTTTGAGAAGCCAACTTTATCATACATGCTCAGGAGTTTAATAGAATAAGCTCATCCCTTTTTAAAGAAATGTTCGAATGACAATTTGGTCCTAACTTGGGCCTAGCATGCTAACCAACAGTAAACTTAGCAAAGCAAGATGCGCAAGAGACTTGATTAAATTCACTCAATCGGCCAAGAATGAGCAAAATGTTTTACAATGCTGTTTTGAAAATCTGGAACTTCATATAAATTCCAATAAAAGTTATGACTTTGTTTAGATTACCCGGAAGTTACCAAAACAAAGCAATCACATGAGTCCATAATAGACTGATAAAATACATTATGTAATCAGTCATATATGACGATATACTATGACATCATAAACTTGTATCACTTCACCACTGGTGGTCATGATTGTGTACACAGAATCACTTCATTATCATGATTATCTGGCTTTAACACAAGAAGTGAAAAAGGTTTTAATTGTCAATCCGATTAATATAATCAACAAGTCATTACAGCGATTGAATCAGAATTATTCGATCAGATAAGAATTACCGCAATTTTAATTGGTGCATTCAGGAATTTCCAACAGATTAGTTAGAACTCAACAGTTCCGTAACATTGTTATCCCAATTCAATAACGCGAACCATCTGCTTTTTGTTTACCCTCGAGAAATACACAAGCCATAAAAATGTCCTCTTCAACAATACAGGACTTGAGTGCTGCTCACTGTTTTCTATGGAGCTTCTATAGAGTACTCAGCAGCTTAAGTCTCTGCAGTTATCTGTGCAGTAAATAGCACTCTTATTCAGTTAGTTTCCAGCTAACGAGATTTTACAACAAGAGCTAGGTAAACACTACTAAACAGTACCAGTATTAGAAACACTCTTCTGGGCTTCTTGGGCTGTTCACTTAACTGCTTCAGCATGGATTTACTTGGAAATTTTGAAATGCTGACGCTACTTGAATCAATATAGATCACCTTGTAAATCAGAACTTCTTTTGAGAGCCGTTTTACTTCCAATCCTAGTCTTACTTAGCTGCTTAGAGTAATGCATTATATTTGGTACAATACAAATCAAAACGAAAGAATCTGAACAGTGCTCTCTCTCCTTCTTGTCACATAACATGCATTAGATAGACAGTAGGTTCTTAGCTAATAAATGGGAGTAAAATGTACATACATTTATTATACATAAACTAGGGAAAACGAAAGCTCTGATTGGACATAGGAGAGCATGCAATGCATACCCAGACCTGAAATAATGGGTCACTATGACAATGAATTTAAATTTATATCATCGCACTCATTCCTTAATTCAAAATTCTGTTTTGTACTGTCATGTACATCTACACTGTGATATGACTATATATTCTCATCACATACCCGAGACCATTAGGACCAATTTTAGGGTTTGCACAGTGTCGGATCAAGAGGAAAATGATTTTAAATCACAATTTGCACTTCAGTCCGACCTCAAATCCATTAAAATGGGTGGAAGCTGTGTATCTAGTCCGGTCTAATTGTCTGTTATTTGTTTCCAGCATTAAATTGGAATAAAACCAAATCTAGCAAAATCGTTCAGCAGTTCAGTTCAGTGCTACATGGTGTTGTTATTGCAATAGACTCCATGAATTCAGCTATTTTCTAGCACATGTAGCATGTTTGGTTGATGAAAGTAACAGTAAATATGTGTCAGCTTATCCAGTGTCTACACTACACATGCTACAGTATATCTTACAAAAATTGTAAATAAATTGATAAAATATTTCATCATGTTCATATATAATTAGGATTTAGGAATTTTAAGAACGTTAATGATGAATGGAATAAAACAACTTCTTTCTAAATATTTACTAAAGTGTGCTGCAGCTTAATTCAGGATCGCAATATATCCTTATGAATATTGTCACATTGAAAAAACATCTAATCTTGAACAACCAATATAACTTGATTTATCAACTTATAAATCTGATCAAGAAATCGATGATCAGAAATCAAAGAAAAAGAAATAATGATGATCAACGATGACAATAATTCGATGATGATGATTGATGGATGACTGATGATGCATGATGTGCGAAATATGTTCATGTGAAAGTCAACAAAGCAAACTTGAACATTGAAATCCAAAGTTACAATGTTAATGCAACAACAACTAACACTAAGTGGTAATAAATAATAGAAATATAAAAGAAATCAGTAATTTATGTAGATCATTAGACCCACCTCTTCTTGAACTGAGTACTGAGTCTGTTTCCGTGCATGTGTCGCAATTTGTGTTGTCAAAGTCTCGTGTGGATGCATTGGCGCTGAAATTAAAGAAATTCACAATTAGTTAAGACAAGAATTGTATACTATACATGTATACATGTAATCACTTGAATGAGGTAATGCAAGTAGGTATGATTATTGAGTAGCGAGTTCTTGCTACTTGACTCTTGACTAGAGGGGACGACCGAAACGAGATTAAACAACTCATTCATTTACCCTATGGATGTGCTGGACTTTTTACTCACAGATCCCAGACACTGATACAAAGAGGCCCGAATTTAAGACTTTAGACAAGTTTTTTTTAAACTTCTACCTTCCGAACATTCTCTAAACATGTTTTATGCTGCTGTTAAATAAATCTGAGCATACTATCATTGGAAGTCTATCATTCTAGTGGGTAGTTAGTAGTTACTTGTCTATTTTATCATATATGTTTATGGTTGTTTACAAGCAATTCAGACACATACCACAGTACACCATGAATAGCAGAATGGTGAAGTATGCCATGGTTTGTCATTTCATGAATAGCTAAATACTGAACAAGTAGATTTATCATAAATGTGGTTGGATTCTTTATTTTCTCCTACCCTGTGATCATTTCTTTGAATATAAACAATAATGATCAAAAGTGATTCCGAGAATGCAGCAGTTTATTTTCGAGAAAAATACCAATTTGACAGTCATTGTAAAGTCCAGTGTTTACGTAGCATGTTTTCTGCCATTCACAATAATAACTGATCAGCAAACTTAAGGGTATTTTTGAAGGGGATATATCAGTGCACAAAACATCTAAACACCAAAGGTGCACTAAGGCAAAAATGTTGAAAATATTCCAATAAAGACAAGAGTGCTTCCATATCACATAGACCGTTATTTCTGATATTATCGATTATGTTGCGTACACTCAGAAACACGAATGACATTCATGTTTGTGAGACAATGATTACACCACAAAATGCAAGGGGCCGCAATATGGCGAAGCTTGATTGAAACTTCCCTCACACAAGTGACTCTATCAGAAGTGGAATTGAACTCAGGTCCCTGTGATTGGAAGCTCAGCAAGCTACCAACTAAGCTAACTCCCCCTCTACTTACAACTGGCAGAACCAAAGATCATGAAGATGTAGCAATATCTTGAATCATAATTATTCTTTTGCCGTCACTCATCTCTTCGTATACATGCTAATTCCTAGTATACTCAGTCAGGGAAATTACCAGCATATGAGGACAATTGCAATTCCAGCCAAGTCCTGGCCCTGACAGGATGATTGAGAGTGTGGGGTTGATCAGTTGGGTCTCAGAAGAAAGTCTGATCACTTTGCAGCCATCCTCACCACACAGCAGCATGTCAGTTGCGGGACTTAATTCTATCCAATTTCACGAAATACTGCAAAGTCATCAGCAGCTGATGACAATTTCCTAATTTCTCTGGAGCCTTCGGGTTCTTTTCCTCATTATGTAATGGATAGGTCTGCCAAAATTAATAGAGTTAGTTGACACTGTGATACAACTTTATACCAAGTTTGGAAGTGATAGTTGCAGTAGTTCTTTTTAAATAGCCAGTCAAAGATGATTTTGAGCACTGCCAAAGTCATGGCTAGGCCATGACACAGTCAGAGTGTCATGGGAGGGTGATGACAGTGCTAGGGTGATTGTCATGTGGGGCTGAGGACATTGATTGTCATCAGCTGGTGATAATTTCCCTGACTGATACTGCCATACTACAACACTAAGACAAGGTCTATGTATTTTTTTATTAATTCTTCTCCTTTTCCTCGACCCTGTCAATCTATTAGCCTAGGGGCCGCTAACCTGATGACATAACTTGTCAGCACCAACCTTTTTTTCCTATTTTCTCCACATTTTTCCTCATATTTCTACCAATTTTTCCCCCACCATTTAACATCTGTTTCTAGCCTTGGGCCTGTGCACTGTATATGATGAGATCCGTCAACATTCTGACGCTATCTTGCGACTTTTTTCAACTTTTTGCAACAGGAATGAGTGACATCTAAGCTATAATAGAGCTGAGTACTTCCAAGAGAGCACAGGAACAAGTTTTGGGGAACAAAAATATAATCATGACGATAATCAAAACGATTATGACACCAGTGTACTCCTACTCAGCTTCATGACCAGTGATGATTATAGACACAGAATCAATTGGTGTTAAGCTGGTAATTGCCATGTGATCACATGATAATTGGACATTGCATATACTGATACAGCCAATGACAATATATTACATAGCACAGTACACACACGTTCATAATAGTCAAAATAAGCTGGTGTATCATCATTGAGACTATTTATAACATACAGCAGTCAAAGGTTTAAGAAATCTCTCAAAGACTAGCAACCCTCATCAAGCATGTGGCTGTGGATGGATTGGGGCTTAAACAGTACCCTTTTATGCCCTGTATTTATACACCTGGTAGGCTAGTTAGGACAGGAGGACTCGAGAGGACACAGCAATCAGGCAAAGTGTGTTAAAAAAGTTCTGCCGTTTATCATAGGTCTATAGTATAGCAGTTGTCCCAACCTGCTATACTATAGGTCCAGGCGACTCAGCCAGAGAAATGCCGGATCGAAAACGGGACCCGACTGCCAACTGAGCTAACCTCTTGTAGCGGCAAGTACAAACCGTATGGTTGGTGTGAGTGAGTAAGTTTGTGTTTTACGCCCCATCAGCACCGGTGTGGGCTATTTAGAGGCAAATATGGTTGGTGTGACAACCTTACAGACTGAAATTGTCTCGACAATTTCAGTCTCGGCAGTAGAACTGACCTGCTGACAGTCTGCAGAATCTCAGTTGATTGAAACTACAACTGAAGTCACAAAACACTCCTCTGCCCCTCCCTATTACCTCAGAACTTCCCAATAACACACATGCAAACCTCTAAGCAAGTACTTCCATCCCAGAAAACATATTAGAAAAGACATAACATACCAGATGATATCACCACCCAGGACCAAAAATATCTGAATTCCATTATTTTAGAGACACTCCCACCTGATAACCTCATTAGCCGGGAGTTAATAGAGAAAGCAGAAACGACAAAAATACAAAACAGCAACCAGACTGACAACTGCCAGCCATCAGCATGATGATTAGTACAGGGAGGCTTCTCTAATAAGGAGTCAGCATGGCAAGTATATAAAGATTGATAGTGCAGCCCTCCAAGGCAAGGAAGTTCTTCAGTTGTTGCTCCTCATAAAGTCAACAAGAAAGAAGAGTGCCATTTAACGATTTAGACATTCATCCCATGAATGGGACCTTTTACTTGCCCAGCATCGACACTAATGCAAGAGGTAGACAATTTACATGTATGTCTCAGTCATTTTAATCAAAAATGTTTCTCTTGAAGATCAGACAGAAATGATTCGTAAGTCAAAAGTGGTCAAACATTTTTGTATGTCCACAAGCCAGAATTCCGCATTTTTAATTTGCAATATCAATCGACTCGAACAACTTGGCAAGAAGAAGTTTAGAATTCTTTACGAAACTCTTCGAAGATTTGGACACATGATAAGACTCCTATGTCACCTCTAAACTGGTTAGATGGAGCTCACTGTATACATCAGTATCCTCCAACTATGCAGGCAGCTTGAGCAGTGTTGAGGTAGGGAATGTAGAGATCATGTCATGCAGCTAATAAGCTCTGCCTGATGAGCTATCCTGCAGCCACGGCCAGCCAGAGAGACTGGGAACGCACAAGGGCAGACCCGGCAGAGACAAGGGCGAAGACAAGGGGCTGCAATGTCCGAGGGCATTGTACCTGGATGTTGAAATCGTAGGTAAAACACCCATAATATAGGGTCCCTAATGAAGCCTCAAAAACACACCATACATCATAATATACAGCAGTTTATGTAACATGTGTAAAGAGGCCAAATGAGCACCCTCTTAACGAGAAACATCTCTGAGACACAAGACTGCCTCAACATGCTCAATCTGAACAGTGCTGCACGGCTGAACCAATTGAGCAGTGCTGAAAGCACGATGGCAGGCTAATTTGGATAAACAGTGATAAAGAAGGGCACAACAATGAATTAACGATGATTGAAACTGCTGCCCAACATAAGTCCAACTGATCGCTGATCCAGCTAGAGCCGGTATAGAACCCTGGAGCAAGCGATAGCAAGTAGAGTGTTACCAACTGAGCAAATCTTCATCACCACAATGAAATCACTTCAGATCAGAGCAGCAGGTTAAATCAAGAATAATGTCTCAACTAATACCAAAATACCAACTGAACATCTCAATATATTATGTCTCAATGTCCAGTCAGAGCAGCAGAGTTTCAAGAATCACACAAGACGAGACTCTTTTTTTTTAGCTTAGCATTGCTGGGTCTCCTAGAAGCAGTTGTAGCCTGGTTCTAAGCAGGGGGTCGAGCATTGCGTTAAATTACAAGATTCCATGAAGCCCCATCCAGCCATCCTACAATATATCCATTCTGCCATGTCTGATATTGCTATCACTCAGTATCACTGCTGACAAATACTGGGATATTCAGCTTCATACCTCAGCCCCCCACGGAGACGTTGGCACCTTGGAACAACAGAAGAAACATCACTGAACATAGGCTGAACATGTTGGGGTAATGAATAACTATGCTCAACCTAACAATTGCATATATACATGCATATCGAGTGTATGCATAACTATGCATCGGCAGCATTGCTATGTGGTATACATGGTATAGATACCATACTTGCTCTAAATGTACATCAGGTGCTTTATCAGGACGGACTTCGAAAGGTGCGTCTAGTGAGAAAGATGGTTACTGAGTGACCCAGATAAGAGTTAAAATCTGGAATTGCTTTTTCGTTTCTTTTGTCTTCAAATTTAAAAGCAGCTGGAGAATAGCTGAATCAGTTGTGAATTATGAATAGTGGAGAAACTTGACAATTTGAACATGTTGAAGTGTGTCAACATTGAAGGGTTTGAAAACAGGGTCAAAAGTTAAGAAGCAGTGCATGTCTGCCCACCTGACGACTGATAATACTAGCCACCAATTCTGGGTGTCTGAACGGCAACCTGCTAACTAATGTTTTTTGTTTGCAGTTAAAAACTGTTTTTAAATGATCAGAAGTTGGGCATCTTTGTAATAAGCCGTCCTTTCCTTGGCACTTGAGCGATAGGATGACAAGGAATATAGTACCCTGAATTGAACAACCGGTAGCCAGCTTTCAATTAAAGTAAACTGCTGCTGATACACAAGTGAACAAGATAATATAGGATGACATTACAAAATAGACCTATTTCACTGAATGGCCTGAACATTGACCCCAGATAACTTTTTTGTAATTCTGCGATTCTTCATTTGCTTTTCACACATAGGAGATGTATACACTCTAAATCCAAATCACAACTTTCAAAATTTAAACTAAAAGGATGACCAAGTTATAAAGCCTTAAAGTTACATTAAAATGCACTAAAAATACTCCAGCTTGGAGTCACATCAGCTGGACCAATCAGAGGCAAGGGTGGGAAATCTATTAGCCAATGGGATTTAAGTATTCACCACTTTTCCCCTAGTGTTAACTGAGAGAACCATTGATGAAATTGGTCTATTTACAAAGTGGAACTGGCAACTGAGCACCAGTCTTGCAAGCCCCAACAGACCTGAAGATGATTTACCTACAGCATTTTGTTATTTCATGCGTTCCCCATTTCTGATGTTTTTCTATCCACATATTTCCGAAGAGCAATCTGCCTATTCTAGATTTGTTCAGCGGGCAAGTTTACTTAAGCTAACACAACATTGCTAACAAGGTAGATGCTGAAGGTACCACCACTGCACTGTAGGTACCTAATACCTATGCTCAATATACCCACAATCTAGAGCCTGCAGGTACAGATTTCAATGTTTTTGAAACTAAAATAACTCAGCTTGAGCTCAATTGCCAAGAAAACTCTCAGTATTGGTACGATTTGAATGAGTATGGAGATAGGCAGAAGGAATTGATCTAGGTAGTAGAGGATCAACTGGGCTGGTCAACGTAACAGTCAATTGGTAACACAGAAAAAGCTTAATATAAATTAAGCAAATCTATTTTATTGTAAATTCTGATAGGGAAGTTTTTTATACTGGTTTTTATATTGTTACAATGTTGTGTCGGGATAATTGTTCGTAAATGGCTTTTTAAGCATAAATGAATACAGGGAAGAGAGCTGCATTGACAGATTTCAATACTTAAAGAAATCATTGAGACTTAGCTAAGTTATCATTTAACTCATTGTGAATACTTACTGAAAAGAAGGCGGTCGACTGTCGCCAATTCCTCCTAATCGCTCGCTTGGTAATTTAGGTAAATCCCCAGGAACTGAATCCGTGACGGACTGTGAGTCTGACGTACTGTTATCGGCCGGCACAAGCTGCAAGAACAAGAAAATAATCATTAAGAATTCTGCACATCATTTTGTACATGCACATGATACATTTATACATGAAATATAAACTGATTAAAGTAGAAAATATCACTTACACATATTCATGTATATCATCATATGTTATGTCATACATGTATGGTCGACAATGTATCGGGAAAGAGTTTCTGACACTATGACAGGCATTGAAGACATACTTGAGAAATTTACACAAGGTGTTCTTTCTTTCACATGTTTCAGGAGTTTTTTCGAGTATTGACTGCTTATTACTTCTCACAATCAAAACTTGACAAAACGGGAAGGGCGATGCCTACTTTAGTTGCACTCTAGCAACAGAGAAACTATGAAAGTTCTTTACTAGTGTTGTCAGTATTATCAGCCACAAGTTGATCACCATGCAATGAAAGGGCGGTCTCAACAAACAGCTTCAGAACTATATTTATTATTTTTGGAGCATGTTATGAGGAAGCTCTTATTGGCTTGTTTTGAAAGCTGCAGAACACCCATGCTAAATGCTGCCCGGGAGCAAAACAATACAATAATGCAATGCTCAGCAGTAGGAGACTTGGATGAACACATTGCAATATGCTGATATGCAATGAGAGCAAAGCAATGGAATTAGTGATTGCATGACGATTAACTCTTGTCAAGATTCTGTCAGGGAAAATTATGATGACCAACAGCTTCTATGTTAGTCTACTTTGGTTGAAAAACTTTTTGTTTTAAAGGATTTTCAGCCTTTTAGTAACAATATTATTGTCTTGTTTCACTCCATAGCCTATCATTACATCTATTGCACGTACATGTACCTACAACTATAATTAATAAATACAATACATCATATCATACAGCTTAAATTGAACCTCTTATCCAATATAAGACGAGGCATCACTGTTTGGTTGGAGCAAGTCAGTGAGTGAGTTTGTGTTTTATGCCTAATCACTCTGCTTGGTTAGAACATTTTTAAAGCATTCACCTCTGTCTATCACGTCCATAGCATCACTACTATTTACAAGATCACTACATCATTACACCAGTTCAACATAGCTGCTCAGGTTGTAGTACGGTGTACTATCTTCCTTGGCAGTGCTCAGCAGACCCAGTACCAGGCAGGGATGAGCCTGGCATCTGCAATTTAGCCCCAACCTACTCAGAACTGGGCACAGAACTCGGCTGAACCAGAGCCTGAACCTCGGCTGAACTAACTGGAATGGTTCTGTGATAACAATGCTGTACTTTGCGACTATCTTTATGGGCCATTACTCACGACATGCTGTCAATTCAGCCTCATTCTTTACTTCTCCTAGTGAGACCTAGGCCTGCTCCTATTTACCACTGATACACCATTGATACCCTGCTCAAGTTATGATGTGTTACTGATATACATTGTATTAGAAACAGCCCTCAATATGCTCAATGGCCCATCGTTGCGTTCATTTAACATTAGCTTGTGACCACTGCTTGTATGAGATACCATAAATTAGAAACAGCTCTCATCACTCCTTCACCACTAACATATGGATACAAGTTATATACATGATATATGTTAATGAAGATCTTATGTGTTACTGATATACAATTCATCAGAAAATATAGAGGTGGAGTACCGAGTTCTCTCCTCACTTACTTACTACTAGCAATAACCACTTCTGGTGTGCATTGTAACAGAAACAGCCATCACTTTACTCTTGTCGATGCAACTATTGTGTAACACTAATAGTTATATCGCTATCAACTTTGAGAGAGACGAGAGTAAAGCGCTGTTTAAAACTTCAAATCAAAACGAATTTCTCCCTACTGTTTCTGATATTAAACATATTGAATTGAAACAATTCAAAGGATACAATACTACAAGTAGAAGTAAAGCAATGGATGTTAGGAAAACTCAAGTCAGGAAGTTACTGTTTCGGATGTTTGTAAAGCTATCTGCTAACTTATAATACAGTTTGGGAGACCTGTTCAACGTTAAGTGCTGTGATGATGTGATCAAGACTCAGTTCAAGAGCATCATCACCATGCATATATCTGCAATAGTGTGTTTCTGGTGAATTGACAGGACTTGTCATCAAGTAGTGCTGAAGGGTGTGTGTATGAGTTAGTGCAGCCATCTCATGACATGCAGCTTCCAGGTTTTCTTTTATCATGTTTATATTTTGCAAAATGGATCACCTCGATATAGCACAGAACCATGAGGGCAAAAAATAACTTCCGGATACACCAAGGAAGCACAAAATAAGTTGAACACTAACTTTTACAAAATTTACAATATAGTTATTACGATTATGTATAGTACTGGTCCCACAGATAGCCACTCTCCCAATGAGAATCCTCACTATGATAAATATTATGCTGTTTTAACTCAATTCAGGGTCTATTTGATCATTGAACAACCCGGAGTCTTTTGATGAGGTGTAAATACGGACTGGCCCTTAATCATGTTAATCGGGAGTAGGCTGGCATTTTCTACATAAAGTACGGTAATCATAACCAATCACTTTCCCTCATGCCTATTTTATAATTGCAAACAACTTGTTTACTCCCAACGAGGCATGAATTCACACTCAAACAGGAACCTCTACAATATACACTATAGTTTCAGTAACAATACTCTTCAGCATGTTCAGCTGCTCTTTAGAATATCGTTCATACAGAATTTGTCTCTCTTATACAAAATTCATGAAGGATTAATATGACATCTACTTCAATTGAGAAGTTCAAGTTCTTTCTAAATGAAGACAATCACCATCTATTCTAATTCTAATATGTTGATAACACACTACCATCACTATAGTCTATAGAATGATGTAGACCACTGAATGGGCAGACCATTGTAACAAACAGATAGTACAAAGTACTACAAACATAATAGATTTATAGACGACAGTGTCACACAATGACAAGAGATGGAGTTGGAGTGACAGTCGCTGACAGTGTTATTGACATGGACATAAAGAGCCCAGAGACTGCAGCTCTAGTCAATAGAATAGATGTGTTGTCCATAGTCTATGCAATTTTTAGAGCATATTGTGGAGTGAACTTGGTATTCAAAGTGCATAGCCCGGAGCCATAGAAGATGATCTCTGTATCATTTTGTATTCAGCATGCATTACCAACACGACCTGTTGTTGCAGACTGCTAGGGCCCAGCTAAATAATAAGCTAATTCTGCGCAAAACAAGATATACACCAGATCGCATATTCAGAGATGAGCAGATCTCTGTAGAATTATACAGAATTGTAGATTGTATGAATTTCTATCTGATCTGATGCAAAAATGCAATCATTTGTTGCTTAACTATTGTCCATGGCAGCAGGGGCCTATCTAGAAATGGCCTAAGGAGGCCATAACTATCTTTCAATTGAGGTTGTATAACAAATATCCTGTCAGATAGAATCCTGTATGGATAGATGGACAATTGGGGCTTTGTATCATGTATTTATGCACTTGGTAGGATAATTAGGACAGGAGGCGTCCACAGCAGAGGATGATAGTCATAGAAACTGCCGTTCATCGCTGGACCCAGCGATTGGCAGCCCGGCATCCTACCACTAGACCAACCCCTCCCCCTCCTTTCCAGTTGTCTGGAAAGATTAGAGTAGAAAGTTAAAAAGCACAATGTTCATGAAATCTTTACCAATCACATCATTCATCAATCACCATGTTAATCAGCTCCTCAGTTCATCATACTACCTTGCTACATTACAAGCATTTGCAGCAGGGTTGGCACAAAAAACCCACCCCCCCGGGTTTAACCGGATTAAACCCGGGTTTAACCCGGACTGGGCAAAATGGTATTTTCCCCAAAAAGTGGTCAAAATCCGGGTTAAATGGCAAATAGTCTTGAAATTTGCAAGATGAATAGCAGAAATTGGAGAGAAAGAAAGCTGAAATCACAAAAACATCAAACAAATCTAATGTCCTTGTAATTTTACCATTATGGCAACTATCGGCCAACAATGCAATGGATGCATGTACCCAAATCAGGGCAGGAAAAAATTTATATTTCGGCAAATTGATTATGTACGACAAAATTTCCCAAGTCTGAAATTTGGATCTTCCTTCAAAAATTTCCAGTGAGATTTAGAGATTTCCAGGCAATAACATGCCCCATGGTCCATGGACAGGCCTTTCATACATGTACCACACATGTTATGCAAATGAAGTTGATTTAGCCGGCCTAAGCTATTCCATATACAGCACAGTCATGATTCTTACGGACGGATATCTTCAAGAGCTTTAAAATTATCTAGGTGTTACGCCTCTGATGAACAAATGGTAACTTTATGATAATAAACAATTAGAGAGTAATTCATCTGGGTTAAAATCTCTGGATGTCAGCTGGGTGTCCAACCGAAATTAGAGAATATTCTTTCAATCTATGCTGAGCTGGCCAGCAGACTAAGAATTCAGACTTTTTGGGAGTAAAAAGCAAGAAATACACAGCTATAGTCATCTGTCTGCTGTGTGTATAGGCCTAATATTGAATGTAGAGAGATGGACAAATGTTGCTTTCCTTGCTCAGAGGTGAGAAGAGGATTTTAGAAGATGTAACTGGTGTTCAAATCAATAAACCCGCATTTAACCCGGATTTTGGGAAAAAACCCTGGTTTAAACCGGTTTTTGACCGGTGGGCCGGGCAAAATGAATAAAGCCCGGTTTTTTTCCAACCCTGATTTGCAGCCAAGGAACCAAACCCAGCAAAATACCACCGATCCTCATTTAATGTACACATCATCCATCAATCGTCAGAAAGTAAACATTTCTGACATAACGTACTAAGAGGAACCAGAAAAAAGAAACATGAATGGATAAAAAGGAAACGATTCCATCTCAATATATTACCAATTCATCCGCCATGCTGTTAGTGCATCAACAGTACCAGCCTGCAGACAGACAAATGATTTGTTTTTGCAGTATTACACATTTCTTCAATTATCCCAGACGGAGTATCTATCCTCTGCTACATTTATACAGAAACACTTACTGCTTAGTGCTCTGGCAACAAGTTGTACAACTTGCTAGTTGCCAAGCAAATGGCTCGGAGGCCAACAAAACATCCCAATGTTTGTATAAAGTAATTGCTGCATAACCATAAAATAACTCCATTATTATTTAAGACTGTTACTAATTTAGGATAGAAGGTGGACACGGCAATCAGGTGAACATGGTGAAGGATGATTGAAACAGCCATCTAACATGGGTCCAAGTTACTCTTGCAAGAGTCGGATTGAACATGGGACCCGAGAAATGGCTACCACTGAGCTAGCCCTTCTCCCACTCAGTATATGTCAAGCTTGCACTTTTTCGTGCTAAATTTGTTAATATAGAATGTATAGGCACAGAATACTTACACATTTTCAAAACAAACAAACATTGGGCAAAAATCTCATCAAAATTAAAAAATAAGCTAAATTTCTAGAATAAGCAATGCACAGCTGTACTCAGCATTATGATATACACCCCTGGGGACAAAAACAAAGCAGGAATATGGATACTGCAAAGATAACAAAGGTGTTTTTATGAGGAAATGACACCACTAAATACCACGCCAAAGATACCTTTACACTAACAAAAGAATATGACAAAATATGAAGCAATGCAAAGCCGTTCAAGGCAGTCTGAAGCCCCTGCTTTTTTGACGTACACATTGAAGCATTTTGCTTCTTTATTGTGCTCTGGGCTTCTTCTTAGTGGGTCCCAGGTTTGAAACTTTTGACTCCAGCCCTAGCTGGTGGATCACCTGGACCTATGTTGAATAGGAGTTTCAATTGTCCTTTGCCCATCACTGTATCCTCCTTCCGTATGTGGGAACAGGAAACTCCTTGACATTCTTACATCAGCCTCTTTTTCCTAGAACTCGCAGTACCATGGTGATTATGGTCGATCATTATCATGATTATCAGACTATCTGGGGTCATCATTTCTAAATTTTGGTCAGAACATACTGCTTAAATACTCAGTAACTAGCCCACAGCTGAACTATTGATAAAGATTATTGGACAGCCAACTATCACAGTATCACAGCCAACTCAGCCGGACTTCTATCACAGCCAACAGTCCTAAGCTGTTAAGCAATGCTGAATCAGTGGCACTGCACAAGCAACACAAGCAGCAGAGTGCAGCAAGCCTATAGCAATGAGTCTGACATGTGTTCAATGTCCAAAATGACTCATGCTGCTGCTGCTGCGGCTACTGCTGATGCACTAAGCAAACTCATCATCACCAGCAGATCACCAGAGATGCTTAGCACTAAGCATGCCACTAAGCATGGCCAAGAGACGGGCAAGAGTTATAGTGAGACTGACTGGTCATTGGCCCTCTGCTACAATTTGCACTGCTGCTTAGCACTCTTCAGCAGCATGGCTATTGCAGAGCATTGTGAAGCATTGCTAAGCATGCTGGTTAGCACTGTTCAGCAGAGAGGGATTACCGTATTCAATTGATTACTTTGAAAACGATCAGGGTATTTAGTTTTTTCTTAGTACCTGAGGTAGGCCTATCGTGTATTGAGGCAGCACAAACTCTAGTTCAATGGAGACGCCCTGCTAAGATTGCTGTAAAATTTATTCCTAAATTTTCTATAACACTCCGTTTTGACCAGAAACATTTAAATGAATCAGAGGAGTCAGCCATCGTCGATTCGTCAGTAGTTAATCAAGGAAATACCGTAGACTGCAGTTAATGAGGTGAATGACCACTCGCTAGTCTCGCCAGTAATCCATGACTGTATCAATGTGTATAGATCTCTGCTGAAACCAGTAGTGTGTAGTGAGTATGAGATAACATCAGCAAACCACATGTTTACCAATGACCATGTTTACATTCATGATCAATGACATATTTCCTCCGAATCAATCAGATCACTGACGAGATACAATCGGAGCTTATGGTTCAGCATTGACACTACCAATAATTGATAGGAGACCTCATCATAAAGTTCTGTATTAGTGTCTGTGCTGGGCAAGAAAAAGATCCCTCACATGGGGTAAATGTGTAATATGTTGAGGACTCTCACTCCTTCTCTCTCAGCTCATCAATTACTGGGCTTAGAGGGTTGCACTTACCATATCTATCTATATATATTATCTATCTATCTGTCAAGGAACTTCCAAGAAGAAGAATCATGGCACTTTGACACAAGTTTCACATACTGAATCAGTACATCTGACTCTAACCCACACAAAATGTGTGATGCACAACCCAGACTTCCCCAACCATACATCAATATGATCATCTGTGCTCCAGGAGCGTTACATATCTTGCATTTATTACTTATCATGAGCTACGCCCACCAAATCAGGGGAATATATGCAGTGATATACAGACAGCTAAATCCCAAAATCACACATGGTGCATAGACTATGATGCATACAAGAGCAAGTTAGTCATTTATTTTGTACAGGACCAATTTAAATTGTTATTCGTGTAAGACAATGGTATAAACTGATTAGTGAATATTCATCATTGATAGTAGCAGAATATGGCAGATAGCTCCGGACTAATTTTAATAAACATTCAGTTCTTTTTCTTCTGCACTACTCTTCTTGGGTGAAATTGACAGTAAAATCTGCCAATATCAGAAGCCATTTGAACCTGTTGGAATCTTTGTTATAGTGATATAATGTGTATGTATACCGCCAAAGTAAAATTAACAGCCTCCAGTCTTGGACAATCCTAGCTAGGAGAGCCCAAGAAGAAACAGTTTAGCTTGCAAACAGCAGAAAGAATAGAAAACATCTGCCTGTCAAAACAGACCAGTAATGTATTGCCAGGGCTGTCATAACCAGGGAAGCCAAACCTGCTTTTTATCATACAATCAGTCAGGGTTTCAGAGGAATTACCCCGAATTAGCAAACTGCTTGATAAATGAAGGCCCCTCACTACCAGACTGTGAAGAATGTATTCAAAACTTATCATTCACAGCAGTCGTAAATTAAGTTAATATTATTTAAGAGTCAAGTCAACATGGTCAAGATGAACTGTCACCCATATGCAGATATATATAGGATGGATAAATGAAGATTGATTATGGCTTTTTACGTCCTGTATTTATGGAATGAGGAGGCTAATAAGGACAGGAGGATATTGTCAGTGTCACAAGACAATGAGCTGATGAGGTGAAAGAGGATTGAAGCTGCCATCCAACATAGGTCGAAGCGAAGTAACCAAGGCAGAGGCAGGAATCAAACCATGTAAGCTGGTACTCGACGATCGGAAACCCAGTATCAGATTCAGAGTATGCTACATAAGAACTTTCTGTAAAAATCCGCCTCCTAAAATCACCATATCCTGATACAGACATAGCTGAGCACCACGACGCCAGCATCATCAATTCATCATCATCTCTAAATATATCAAATTGACAGTGTTGAAGGCAGAGATTCCATAAGTTATTGTTGGAGAAACACTAGCTCCTTGTAGCATCCCTAAACAAAGGTAACACTGCCCAATGTGCCCATAGGCCTCACATTATGCCATAGAACCTCATAGAGTATGCCACCTATACAGTATGCCACAGGGTATGCCATGCAGTCCCACAGTATGCCATACACAGCCCCAAGGAGCGCAAGGAGTCAGACAAGGAGGCGTTGTAAGTCAAACTTAAATATGAGTTCCTGGCAGTTGGGCTTTGTGCAGCTGACATTAATCGACCATCAGCGTCTGCAGAGAAACGGAAACTCAACCCCACAGTTTAGGATCCCATAGCTTGCCAAGAAGACTGTGCAGAGGATGCAGCAGAGCAAGCAGAGGGTATAGTTAAGTTGAGGTGGTTGAAGGACTGCTTGAACTTCTGATAAAAGATGATTTATTAGAAACTTTGAACTATTACTTAGAGTGAGTATAGTAAAGTTCAGTGGAGTAGTCCCGGACTAGTTTATCTATGACAGGTAAGGCCAAATTTTGCGGCAATGGGTGTGAGTAAGGCATGGGGGGCTTCTCCGGATTTTGAGGGAGGGGGTTGAATATCCAACACAGGCATATTCATTTCATTGATGTTCAAGGAGTTGCTTGTTGGTTGAAGATACTCGTCACAGACACTGCATAAACCTAAATATGAGGAGCTGAAACTGACAAATCGATGGTGCAATAACCAGAAGACATTGACGCTAAGTCTGATTGCGAAATTGTAAATGACAAAACATGTACACCGTATCGATTACAATCCCTGACTTCTGAGAGCGCCCAGAACGATAATCGCATTAATTGGAGTGCAAAACGTGGCATGGATATTTTTATCATGTACGATTATCAGTGGCAATTGAAGGCTCAAAATTTGTGACTAAATTTTCAAATGATAGGACACTTTGAACATCAAAACAACTGGAGCGATACAAGATATTTTTGTAGTGATCGATCACAGACAATGTCATATGTGTCCATGAAATAAGCCTATTTAGTCTTTGCTGGTTTATACAACTGTTTTAAAGCAGGGCAATGCTACAAAAACTGCTCCCGACTCCAAGATACCTCTGGCACCTATGACCAAGAATAAGTGTGCTGTGATTGGCTTAGAGAATCCATTGCATGGGAATTTCCTAAATCCGAGCCACAACGGAGCATCCTATGTTAGTCCATTGAGAGTTCATTGCGGAGAAATGGGAACTGTATCAATGGCATGATCTATGGTTCTCAATTTTAGGCAGGCGCCAAAAATATAACTTGGAAACAAAGCCTTCAGTCGCCCTTGTACGAGTGAAACAACTTTAAAATTCTCGTACAATCATCCTCAGATTCAGTCCCTAAGCAGTTCAGTAGGCCTCACCTAATAGCGAAGTTCCACTGTATCAACAGCAAAAGAGCCCCCCACGACCAGCTGGAGTCAGCCCCTGCAGAGGTGCTTCCCCTATACCCATTACACAACAACAGTACACAACAACTCATCTGTATGTCTCTGCACAGAGTGAAAAACAGCAAAGATGCCAGCGTCAGCCAGACCATGCTGTGCCACACAGGATGCTGTGTTTGTCATGTTTATATTACTTGTTATATTAGATGTTATCTGGTTATATAATGTAAATTTACATTCAAAAGTTTATAAGAACTAATGCCGAAGTCATGTCCTAGAAATCAACTGCACAAGGACATTGAAAATTGGTGTATGCATCAATTCGAAATGGATTATAGTATTCAAAGAGTCTTTCATAAACTTCAATTGTCTTCAAATCATAAGTACATGACAATGTGTTTACAACTGTTTCTGTGAGTGATGAGCACTGCTGAAATCGATGTCAAAAATTTGATATGAACAACCATCAACATCAGTAAGACAACAATTAAAGTTCTGCAAAAAGCAACTGGAGCGAATCATGTTCAATCTAATTCTAATCCTTTAACACATTTACCACCCCAGTACAGCCAGGAAGTTGCAGCTGAACAACGGTGGTGCAAAACACTCAAGTTCAAAAGAAAGCAAGAAATGAAAAGAACAAAGGTTTGCAACCTCAAAAAGAAGGGCAGAAAAAAGGCAAGAAGTTCTATAATAACAACACAACATGCTGGTAATTGGTGTGAGCTGTCTGCTATACACAGCATTACACAATGCACACAGCAGCATAGGGCAATACAACAGACTTACTGTGTAGGCCTGCAGGGGAAAGTGGGGAGAACTGGGCCAGCATGACTTTAGTGGGACCTCAAAGAGTGGTATTGAAGTCAGGCAGCAGATCTAGGGATGGACACTGTTTGCCAAGTTAAATACAATACGTAATTATGTATCATTGATACATTTTTTGGTTTCGGTTCGAATCACAGGAAAAATATACCACAATTTTTCTGTTTTTCTGGACTAATAGACTCATTTTTCAAATTCTAAAATGGAAATTTTAGTGTGGAGGACAGAATTGGATCGACCCGATTGTGTTTTTCATGGGTTTCGGTTATCAAACCGGCTGAAAGAACCGATCGGTATATCGTGACCTGGTCCATGTCCGAGGGGATCACTTGTTTCATCTTTTGAAAAAGTTAAATTGTAACATTTTGGCGCTGGTCTTATGTCAACATGCTAAATACCACTCTAAAACAACGTTGAATATCCCACTGCAGTCATTGTGGGATGGTGGCCCCAATGGCCCAATCTTCTCTACTCTCCCCAATGGTCTAGGTTCAACGGTGAACAGAACTTCAGAACGAAAATATGGCAGAGTTAGAGCAGAGGCAGTTAAGCCATGCCAGGTATGTCAATAGCAGTAAATAGAGGGGAGTAGACATGGTAAAGGAGCCAACTTATCATAATTGTGCACTCACTAAGCACTGCTAACCAAGAAAGTGTCAGATGCAACAGCATCTTACAGTGCTAAATAGTGTCCTTACAAAGAAAAAAAAAGACACTTCTCGCCCTCTCATCCTGCTATTGAAGTTTCTCAGAGGACTCTTGAGGTGGCCGCAATGTTAAAGACTTTTAAAGTTTGAAAGCACCCTTTCAAACAAGGAATATCACTTTATGACTGAAGTTCATCAACTGATTGATGAACTGTAGGGCTGTACCAAACTGCCAAACATAGATTGACAGCCACACATGAGCTTGTCTCTAAACTTTCCAAAAATGGACACAAGTTCTAAATGTATGTTAGTATGTGAATGAACCACTGAGTTGCTGAGTGACAGACAATATGTCTAGAGCAAATATTGGAAGAAACTGAAACTCAATCGAACAGCTATGAGTCCCTATCACACAGTTAAGATGCACAAGCCCATGCTACAGACTACTGACACTATATCAGTGCACACAGCAGGCAACACACACTCCTGTCACGGTGTACTTAGCTGGGACAACACATGTTCTGAGGAACAGGGAGCATGCAGCATGCTATACACAAGACTCAACAGCTCACTATTAATGTGAGACAATAGAACACACAATCATCAATGACCAATGACTGACCAGTTGACCACGACATCTAGTGGCATTGATGATGATTGTCAATTTGTCATTAACAACATCTGGTCATTTGGACTCGTTTCCAGTCTGAGAACTGCACTAAGTACTGTTTGGTTATCAAATTACGAAGACAGTATTCTTTTAATTAGTAATGTCCGACTCCAAGACTCCCAAGTACTGCCTGATTATAGAATAAATCATTATAAATGCAATGCCTGTAGAAATTCTTATTTGTAATCGCATTGTATCAAAAATTTATAGTATTGGAGAAGAATTAGTCAATCCCCACAATGTTTACCGCTGTTATCGTTTAAGTATCCCCGTTTGGAGGGGTAAAACTTTTCATCCTTTATCAAGACACTCGGAGAAAGTTTTGGTTGTTAAAAAGCCATTACCACGAGGACATTTTCCGACTGTGTTTCTCCCATTTAGGGGTGATGACCCTCCCAAATATGGGCCAATGGGTAAATTGGGCTTTGTTTTCTTCAACCAATGACCCAACATATAGTGTCACCATGGATATACTAAGGCATTGGGGGGCAATATAGAAGGGGTAACTCAAGGACACTGTCTTGTTGGGGACATGGCTAATGGTTTTTTAAAGACCAAAACTTTCTGTGGCTGTCTGAAAGAAGGGTGAAAAGTTTTACCCTTCCAAACGGGGATACTTAAACGATAACAGCGGTATTATATCTAAATTGAGTGTAATGATCTAGGTCATAACAATCAAAATGTCAGTTTTTCCGACACAGGTTACATTTGTTGATTGCATGGGATGAGCTTGATGATACTAAAGCAATCATGTCATGCCACCATAAACAATTGTACATGTTGCAGGGCCCTCTGTGGGACTGTCCCATTATTATTGAATCATGTTGAATTGTTGATGGTCTATTGTTATTTTCACCTAGATAGTGATTTACCATGGCATCACATCTTTGTTACTGTTTAGTCAACACTTTGGTAAAAACACTAAAATTTTTGAAACAATTTAAATAATCTCAAGAAGTTGAGAGCCTACGCAAGAATATCTCCTTATGACACCGGGCCAACAGATTGTCTCACATGTCAACTTGTCAACTTCGTAGAGTTGAGCATGTTGAGGGTTGATAGAACTGTTCTATGTGACAATTACTTTAACATCAACACAAAAGGAGGAATTTGGCATGAACAAAAACACGTTTTATGGTTTATATAAATGTGGCAAGCACAAACATATGAGGGGAGTGTCTTAGTTTGGTGTGTTTCTCATTATCATTGACTGAGAAGCCGGCAGAAGCAAGTGACTGCATGACAGTGACAGTCCGTACTCGGTAGGTCAATGACCTCCAATAGAACAGAAAGGTTAAGATCTCTTTTGACATTCAATATAGCAGAAGTTAAGAAGTTATACAGAGAACTATCGGTAGCATAGCTCTCCGAGATTAGGACCAGTTCTGGCCATTCATGAGGGTCGATTAAAAAGTCTAACCTTTCAGTAATTAGGACACATTTGGGAACATGCAATTGTGCAAGCACACAATCAGGACTTCATAAAAGAGTTCAGCAGTAGAATCAGCACATGTTTGCAAAATTTACATTGAATCTTACAAGTTATATTTCTATTGTATTGGCATGGACACAACCTAAGTGCATCCCTTAATGGAAAGTCTTTGTCTGAATCCGAGGGGGCTGATTTTTTAGATGAAAAGGGGTATGCAAGATAATCATCAATGCCAATCAATTAATCAAAGCATGAGAGTACAATTTTACACATAACACTTACCCATGACACTACTCTTCCATTGAAACATGGTAGGTGCATGTTATCATCAATGATTTCTTCCTTGACCACCCTGAAAAAACAAACATAATTTATTATCACAGGTTTCATGACAGTCTTAAATTTTAAATGTACACTACAGTGACATAAGAGAAAATATATAGACCATGATTTATTTTTAAAAATTCTGTGGCTGTTCACTTCATAATAAGATCAACATGTCGAGTTTCAAATCTTTTAAAGGCTGGTTGTCAGGAAGGGCATATGCATGGGCTAAACTTCAATTGGGAGAATGTTTCGGACTGAACTTTCACAGTTTCAGACCTTTCACTTCACTTCAATTACACTTCTTTCTTGGCCAAATGAGGGAAATTATTTCCAAATGCCAATATACCGTAGATTTTAAATCTAAAGTAATAGGACAATATTATGCAAATGTTGTAATTGAATATGTGCAATATAGCTAAAAAATGTTTTGAAATAACAACGAAAAGTTGTCATATATATATTGTGCTTGCGATCGTAAAGTTCCAACACATTTAGCAATTATTCAATGACTCATCATGAACAAACAAAACTCAATCTCTAATGCAGACATTCTGATTTCTGAAACCATTTTTGGGACAATCTTTTTAACAAATACAATCTCTGCACTGAAGCAATATACACAAAGACATTGGGCATCTCATTTGGACAATAGATTCATGATCCAAATCAGTGGTTTACAGAAATTTCACAGTGAACATGCTGAATTTGCAACACAATCAAGAAATGTCAGAATAAAAGTATTGGAACCAGTTTCCTTGCAGTTTGGTTAATACAACTGATTATGCAATATCAACATCAAGTTAATTAGCAAGAAGAGGGTTATTTAGACACAATGCACATGTTATACTTATGCTTATAGACCAACTTTTTGTGTATTCAAGACAGAAACCACATTTTCACTGAATCCACACTGCATCAACAAAACCAACAACACTTGAGTTGAGACACTTGGATTGCACTTTGCCTCAGACACAGCTCAGACGGTTAATTTAACTCCGATTGCTCAATAATTGCACTCCCATATCGTCTGGTATTAATACAACACATAAAACAAAGAATGAAGCTTCAACAAGGGAGGAAACGAGCAGAAATTTTACCCAAAATCATCGTCCATGGACTTGAAGAAAAATTTGTAGTTTGGTCGATTGAGAGCATTCTTAAAGTCGCCTAAAGTAACCTTATCCGGGGCGATCGGCAGTTTTATGAGATACGGCGTATCCTCATCGTCGATATGATATATAATTTTGGTCTCTTCCATCCCGAAGGAGAGAGAAAGAGCCAAATTTCTTCACAATAGTACCCTTCCTTCTACTAACAAAATGGCGGACAAGTATTTTCCTCGCTGCCCACTTTCAAATATGGAAATAATGCGCACCGCAAGGGAGGATGCTGAGTCCAAAATCCGACAGATTCACCGGCAGTTAACATGGAAAATATGCCCCATATACGCCTTAAACAAAGCTTAAAACTTCGTAATTATTCTGAATAATCATTTTAAAAGATAAAATAAGTCAGTCATGCTTTTCTTCAATATAAATTTAACATTAATAAACTCCTCATGACTCTCCCCCTATTTTCCCAACGTCGCGCACCTGCCGAATGCTGTTCTCTTAACCGGATTCGGGGCGGAAGATTTTATAAATATTAATATTTTCAAAGATCGAGCTGAGTAATTGCTAATTAAAACTATGCACCTTCTCAATTATAATTAACTAAACCCTATATTGATAAATAAAGGTATTTGTATGAGTTTAAAAACTGTTAAAAGACTATTTTTTACTAGTGGTCGAGGGAGGGTAAGCATCACAGTCAACAGCCAAAAACAAAGATTTTTTGACAGCTGTCAAAAGATTTCATTGACAGTTTTCTCAGCCGGTGGCTTGTAAAAAGGAGTGATCAGCTGTTAAATCATCGGTATCTATTTTTTGCTGGTGAATTTCACTCAAAAAATGGCTTGACAGACATTTTACTCTAAAGTCCTGTTTGGACTTTCAACCAATGACTGATTGGAGTTTCATTTGGTGCGGGATGGTCTTGAAGATGGTGACAAGTTGAGAATTTTTGAAAAACTTTGGAATTTCTTCTTTATTTCTCAACCTAAGCTTCTTTTAACTTGACTGGTAAGTTGTTTTGTTGGTGGTGACATGTGTGGAGCAAGGTAATATCGAATCAAAGACTGAATATGTGCTGGATTTTGTCAAATGACTTTGATTTGATCGGTGTAACTCTAACACAGAAACAGGGTGAGGTTGAGGGAAGATCCAAAAATTTCAACCATTCCACTGATTTGGATCCTTGTCTCCACCCCGGATGCTATATGGGTTGTGGTTAAATGTATGGGAAATGCTTACATTTCATGATTTGTGCCAATTGTGGCAAACTAGTTGAACTAACAGTACCAGTACCCTATAGTTATTTCAAGTCTGTCAGTGTCTCTTGTGACACTGCATGTTTACATTGTAATGATTGTTGATCCTTGTATTCATTTCACTAGTCTCAAATTTTGAAAGGACTTGGATGAGAGAAAAGTCCAGAATCTAATAATATTAATAGGCCTTGGCCTTTGATTAATAAATTTCTCCTGGAACAGTTACTCTCACCAAGTTTAATTCAATTCATTGATGAAACATGATGTGATTGATCTTATAGATTTTGATGATATATGAAGTACTTTGAATACTATGCAGTAAGAAACTGAATGCTTGCCATATTGTTTTTGTGACACATCCTGCACCTGTTAACTTATATTTATGTATACATTTCCTGGAAGGCTTCAATTTGAAGATATAAGGAAATTCAAAGCTTGCTGAGTAATTTCTTGAATGACAGAAATGTGTTTATTAACTTAATGCTTATAGGGATGTCTGATCTGATCAAATAGACTCAGCCCTAATTTGTTCAGAACTTCTCAAAATATTAATTTACAAAAGTATTGAATGTTTAACATTGTGCCCTGCTCTGCATAAGGTCCTAAATTTATTTTATAATGGACAGTTTAATAAAATTCCTCACTTTTACACCTGGTTCAGAGTAGTTCAGACTTACTTCCACTTAGCAGCTTAGTAATGCCATTGGGTTTCATTGAAACCTCTCAGTAATCAAATCTGATACAACTCAATTTTGTATTGTTTACTTTCAGATTTTCAACCATGCCAACCTGACAGCGTGTGAAGATGACTGAAGTTGGCCTCCGTGTTGTGAGGGGCCCAGACTGGAAATGGTCCAACCAAGATGGAGGAGAGGGGCACGTGGGGACAGTGGTAGAAATCGGTCGAATCGGAAGCTCTACGTCTCCTGACAAGACTGTTGTCGTCCAATGGGACTCTGGCACGCGGACTAATTATAGAGTTGGATACCAGGGGGCCTATGATCTCAGAGTTATTGACAATGCTCCTATAGGTAAGTCTGGCTTGATAAAGTATTTAAAATAATGTATCAACTAAATACAGTATAATTAATTTATTCAATTATTTTAGACCCCGAAGTCGACTACAGAAAGTCGACTAGTCAAGTCACAGTTAGCTTTCCAAGCAGCAAGCTGAAGTTCAATCAAGTCAAGTCAGACTTGAGTCAGCTAAAGTGTAGTCATTGTTGCATAACTTAACTAATTTTTACCTCACAGAAATGGTTTTGGTATCATTTTAAACAGCATAAAGAGCACAGCACATATTTCATACTCTTTTAAAACTTTTTAAAGTCTATGCAACATTAAAAAATCCCTAAAAATCTCTCATATTTTGCTAAATGCACAATTCTCCGAGTGCACAAATTTTGAAAATTGCAAAATCATAATGTACTGTTGAAGAATATCTAACAAAAGCCCGTAATAAATATCATTAAGATGCTGAAGTAAGCTGAAGTTAATTGAAGTCAAGTGAAGTCAGAGTTGAACAACTTAGCTGACTAGTCAGTTGAAATTCTTGCCAAGCAAGTCAGAGTTTTAACTTGGACTGACTTCGGGGTCTAAATTATTTTGTAGTGGCCAATTTCCTAAAATTCCCAACTTTTCATTTAGAAAACATTGTGAGTTATCTTAGCACAGTGCTTAGGGGCCGACCCGACGATAGCTGGAGGGGGGCTATGGTCCTATGTATATTACCCCCTGTTCAAACTTTTTTTCGTTCTCGAAGCATCAACGAACAATTTTTTTTCGCATGCAGACGAGCGACAAACTTTTTAATCGTAATTTTAACATTACGGTATCCGAGCTACAGGTGGAAACAAACTTCTTTTTTTTTTTCATGTGCTGAAAACAAACTTTTTAAAAATTTTTTTTCAATGTCAAGTGGGAAACAAACTTCTTTTTCACCAAAAATCCATAGCCCCCGCAGGCCCGCCCCCCAAAAAAATCTGTTCGGCCCGTTAGTGAGGTTTACTTTCTTCTTTTCTTTTTTTTCTGGAACGTGTCCTTGTTCTAGAAAAATTCCCATTATCATGATTATCATAATATTATTTTGAATGTACACTGTATATTATACACCAGCCCACAATACACGTGTAATTTTACTGTTTCTTGATGTTAATCTTATTTATTAATGGAATGGGCATGTGAAAAATAATAATTTTTAATTTCCTCTTATTTTCCACCCTTATAAAAATCACTTCCTGGATTCATATTAGGCCTATTATAGGCTATAGTCTTTGATGATTGGTTGGGAGTTTAGTCAGGTTAGTAATAAAGTATAAAAAGGCTGCTTTTCTTTTTTGTATGATATCAGTGATAAGGAACAGTTAGCCCAAACCAATTATAAATCAGGAATTCAGGATTATTGGCATCAAGAAAGAACAAGGTCAGCAAGGATACTGTGAGAATATATACATGCTATACATGCTATTCTGAACTCAAATACAGCATGCACACATTGTACATTGAACAAAGCACTGAAAATGCACTTCAAAGGAAGGAAAAAATGAGATAAACACTTATGTTGCTTTGTGGTATTTAGTGTGCTTTTTGCATGCTTCATGACTTCCCAATTATGCTGAACACTTCAACGGGAGCATTTCCTTTCATTTTTACCCCCCCTTTCCAGTGGCAGATCGAGATAGGTATGGGGGGGGGGGGGGGTTGGTGTTGGCGTTGTTTCGGCATTCGCCATTTTTCATTCAAAAACTATTTGAATTTCCATCTCAGTGGTATAGCCTATTGGCCGCCTGGACCCTCCCCCTGGATCCACCACTGCTTTCATCTTTATTTTTTTTCTGGAAATGATTATGAGATATGTATGGATTTGTGACATGTGCATAATCTGATAATATTTGACATTAATACCGGTAGCCAAAACAGTTACATTGCGCATTGTTTCAGAATATTTGGTTCAAATTGTTAAATGGTTTTTGATGCCCTTAAAATTTTGAAAACCACTTTAATGACTTTATTAATCATTCTGATTCTCATGATTTGTGTCATGATTCAGTAAAATTCCCTCAGAACATTTCCATATATCTCTAAGCCATTGACATTATTTTCAAACTTTATACTTCCCCTGGACCATGGTAATTTGTATGTGTGTTCAGAAATTTCTTCTTGGCACCTATGCCAAGACAACAGGCTTCAGTGTTGAGTCAATTATGTCGTCATTATCATTAGTTAAGTCGAGGCTCTTGAGCTGTGTTGAGTATGACTCCAGATGACTGCACTGACTGGTCCAAATGTAACTCATGAGGCGTTACTCCATCAACTTATTAAGTTCAATGTAATCAGTCAGCCTTAACTGCTGTGTATAATCCTTTGCCTGTTTGTTGTGTCCTCCTCCTTTCCTAATTAGCCTCTCAAGTGCATAAATTCAGGACTTAAAGCCCAAATCATCCATCCTCACAGCTGTGGCAGGGTGTGGGGGGGGGGGCAGGGTTTGGGCAGTTGCCAGCGACCACTGGGCTGCCAATCGCTTAGTCCAGTTTCAATTCCCTGTCTGACCAAGTCCTTCATTATCTGTGTTGGCATTCAATCATCCTTCGTCTCATCTGCTCACTGCTGTGTCCTCGTCCTGTCCTATCTATGAATAGCGGTACATAGAGATATAGATGTTGAAGATTTGATATGAATGCGAGAATGAATCGGCCAAATCTCATTCTCTGATTCTTTTTGGGAGGAAAGAAAATCTGTTCATTTCACAAAATTGGATACAAAATCTTCTTCCTATTTCTCATGTATTGCAATATCTGTAATATATCAAAACTTTTTCAAACCGATAAACATATGATAAACATGATGAACATATGTGAAGTGGCAAATGCAGCCATCTGTTTCATTCAACAAGATTGATTTTAGTATTTCAATGATGATTTATTGCTTTTTTTTGTGTTTAGATATAACTTAAACGATTAAGAAGAAAGTGTGTATTGCTTTTGTCAAAAATTAATGTTCACAATTATGTCAATAAGATGAACATTACGTTGAATTAAACAAATTGAGTTCATAAGAAGTTGATAATGAAATTACACTTAATTAGTGAAATCTGTTGACCTCAATTTTATTATAGCAGTATAAGATATATATATATATAGATATGAAAATGGTTTAAAAATTTCAAGAAAGTGATAAGTTGATGGTTGATCATAAGTGAAAGTTATTTATGTTTTAGTAAACTAAAAAGTATATTATGCCCCCCCCCCTCCTATGAAGTATTGGGGGCATACTGTTATCAGCTAGTTGACACTGGATTTTATTCATTTTACAATTTTGACTCTTATGTGGCTAAGTGTATTTAAAAAGTTATTGACATAAATTCATGTGAAAGTTAATTGGGTATTGACCCAATTACTTAAGTACATATTAACTCATTGTTATCCATATGTGGCAGTTATAAGTAAAAGCTAACTTGAAATATTTGTTCTTAATATTATTTTGTTGTGTTGCCTTTGGCTGCTTACCCTTGAAATGGTTAGCTTGCTGGCTGCTGGTTTGTTTAAAATGTAATGTGATTATTTCATTTTACCTGAAGAAAGGTGTTTTTCAAATGACCTCCTTGAACAATTGAAAGAGTTAATTTAGTTTATATGCTTGATTTATTGTGAGTGTAATTTAACCTCATATTGGATTGAAGATTTGATACAGTTTAGTGATTAACTCGTTTCCGATTGACCTCCCCAGCCAATGAAAGGTTTATGTTCTTAATTTGTTCCAAGATATTGCTTTAGCTAATTTATTTAACATTGTTTGATTTAGCCTTATATTGAGGTGAAGATTAGAATCATTAGATACGATTTTCGTGATTAACTAGTATGTTTTCTCAACAACTTACTCAACAACTTATGCATATTTGTATAAAGTTTCAATTATGATGTTTATGTATAAGTTTGTAAAAGGTGAATTACCAAGAATATTTTCAGATATGTTTAATTATCAAGCTGATTTTCATAATTATAGAACAAGAAATATGAATAACTTTCGATTGCCATTTTGCAGATTAGAAATTGTTAAAATGCATGTTAGATTTAAAGGTGCAGAAATTTGGAATTCTGTTGTAAACGTCATTGATTTAAATTGTAGTAAATTTACATTTAAAAAGAAAATAACTATTATTTTTAGGAATTTGTAATCTCTATCTAGAATATCCTTTGTAATTCTGTAATTCTTAACTATTATTAAGGTTATAGTCATTACCACTTTTGTAAATGCTAGTACTTATCAATGTTTTTCATTTATCAGTATTATTATTGATTTTTATTTCCTATAGATATTCATTCATTGTTACTTAAAGATTAAGAAATTATATTGTGAAATTGCTAGGGAACAAATACACATTCATTGTGTCAGTTCCTATTTTCTATTGGTATTTTAATTGTGCTATTTGTTATGTTGAAGTGTAATTGTATTTTGTTTGCCAATAAATTCTAATTCTATAATTCAATGACCTCCCAAGCCAATGAAAGCTTTATCCTAATGTTATGGATATTATTTTATGTTAGGCCACACACAATTGATTCTTAGCTTCGCGGACCCGCCGACACAATAGATTTTCTGCCGAGGGAAAAAAAAAATTTTTTGACATTGTCAATACATCTGTAAATTTTTTTTTTGTCCTGCCGACCGACCCTAGAAAAAGTGCCTTGAGAAGATCCGAGAAGCTAAAGATCAATTATGTGTGGCCTTACTTACATCCAAGTTACATGGTTAATTAGCTTTCTATTGAGATGTTGAAGTGAGGATTTTATACAACTCTCGAGCAATGAAAAGTATTCTAAACACAAATAATGGCTTTACTAGGGCTATTACAACAGTTATTTTACGAGGGGTTTTCCATAAGTTCTGTCCAACTTGCCACAACTTTTGCAATATTTAATACAGGAGCATGATATTTGGCTCAAATGATATTGAAGTAATTTTCAAATACTCCCCAAAAAATCAGATCATATAAATAAAAATAAATCGTTAATTTGTTACCATGGAAACCAAAAGTCATGAAATGCGGCCCAGGGCACTTTTAGAGACAAAAGATTCATTATATCTTGTAAAAAATTCATTTTTTACCAAGGATACAGGGTAAGAAACGTATTAAAAATAATCCCTAACATTTCATAAATTCTTGAAATAATGACCTTGACACTTAGTACATTTCCTCTAACTTCATATATCCCTTATAAAGTCAATGCCTCATAGTCCTCATATTGAGATAACTGTTGGTGTTTCGCATACTTTTTGTGCTTTATAATGGGCTTTCCATAAGTTCTGTCCAACCTGTCATAACTTTTGCTAGATTATCTGCAGAAAAATGATATTAGGGTCAGTTGATATTGAGGTAATTTGCAAATGATCCCGAAAAAATCATATCATAGAACTAAAAATAAATTGTTGATTTGTTGCTATGGAAACCAAAAGTCATGAAATGCGACGAGATCTCGTTAACAGACACATACTTGTCAAAATATGCAATTATTACAAGAGAAAAAGAACAGAATATATTCAAAATATACATAGCCATTTCACAACTTCCTAAACTAATGACTGCAACCCTGTAAATACTTTTTCTCATACTTTCTAACCATGTCTAAATAAGATACCTAAGTCGCATTGTTAAGGTCTGTTTTGGCATTGTCCAGTCTTCTTTTTTTAGGTCTTCCAACGTGTGTTTCTTCATTCAGAAAAAAGGTTTTACAATCTTTATTTGTTTCTGTCACTCATACTGTCTTCCTTGTATGTATGATAGAAGGTTCTTACTCTCTCTGGTAGTTTTTATCCAATCAAAATGAAGAAATATAACAGGTATATACATGGTGTTATCCGAATCCAAAAAATTGCTCATCTCGTAAAATAATGAGAAACTGCACAGGTGATGGTAAAGTAACTGAGATGTGACGATGATACCAGTTTCCATTGTTATTAATGATCTTACTAATAACTGATTGTAATTCATGAAATAAATTATGAATATACCTTAATTCAATTAGTCAAAACACAGATGATGTAAGCAGGTGTTCAATTCTTTTTAAGTGAGCACTACAAAATCTGGGCCGCATTTCATGACTTCTGGTTTCTATGGCAACAGATGAAGCATTTATTTTTATCTATGTGATCTGATCTTTTGGGTGTTATTTTAGAATTACGTCAGTATTATCTGGCTCAAATATCATGTTTCTATATCAAATCTAGCAAAAGTTATGACCAGTTGGACAGAACTTATGGAAAACCCCTCGTAGCTATTTAATATACTTTTATGCATGCAATACATGGTTAATTTAACCTCCTGTACTGACTGTATTGAGGTGAGCATTTATTTTGCTTCTTGATTACCTGGTGATTTGCAATGTTTGGCTTTTTGTCAACATTTCAATTAATCTTGTCAATATTATGATATGCATTTAACGTGGTTAACTGCATATTTGTTCATTTATTGCTTTGTCAATTGATTATTTGTGATAACTGTGATTGCTGAGTCAGTGTTGGCTAATCACCGATTTATTTTTCAATGATTAATTCATTGATAATCATGACAATTGAACGATATTGCTGGGCTGCCAAATTGCCAATTGGTTGGTCCTGGGTTCGAATTCACCTCTTGCCCGGTCACCTGGGCCGATGTTGGACAGCAGTTTCAATCATCCATCACCTCTTCGCTTTATTTAGCCTTCCAAATGCATAAATACCGAATACTGGACATAAGATCCAAACATCCATCCATTCATCCAATGATACAGCATTTGCAGAGGGGGTGATCATGAATTATGCCACAATTTTTTGCCAGTGAGCCCTCTTGCCGGGTCACCTAGGCCTATGTTGGACGGCTGTTTCAATCACCCTTTGCCTCATTGTCATGTCTTCCTCCTATCCTAATTAGTCTACGCAGTGGATAAATACAGGACGTAAAGCGCCAATCATCTATCCATAGTGCAAGTGAGCATGTTAGCTGCACGTTTCTGAACTGTTTAGAACTGTGACCTTGTGAGAGACAAACATTTGGTGTACAGTGTTATGTTGAACAGCCCTGTGTTAAATACTCCAATGCAGTAATACTCTAGCTCAGCCATTGCTTAGATCATCATACGATTATTCACTTCATTGTATTCATTGTTTGGAAGTTCATGAACTTCCCAACTTCATTGTAAACACAGTTGATTGCATTGACCTGCAGAGTTGATATTTTGCATTTGTGAAAACATTTTGTTGGTGTTTATGAGAGGTCAGGGGAACTGTTAATGTCATTAGTGAAATTACTCCGTACATTCATGTCACATTTGATGGATAGATGATTAGGGCTTTATGTCCTTTATTTGTGCACTGTGGTTGGCTTATTAGTTCATTTAGAACAGAAATTGGACACGGCAGGGAAGCGAATATTGAAACTGCCATCCGACCTTTTATAGTGTATTGCAAGATTTAGTTGTTAATAACTCGAAAATTCTGCACCATTGTTGTATGGCAGAGCCACAAAGTTCCCATTTAAAGGCGAGGGGAGGGTTGGTCTAGTGGTAGCCTGCTGGACTGCCAATTGCTGGGTCCAGGGTTCGAATCCAGCTCTTGCCGGGTCACCTGGGCCTATGTTGGATGGCTGTTTCAGTCATCCTTCGTCTCATTGCCGTGTCCTCCTCCTGTCCTAATTAGCCTACCAAGTGCATAAATACAGGACGTAAAGCCCCGCTCATCCCATTTAAAGGCTGTTGCTTTTAAGTTGCTGATTTAGCAGTTTGCTACAGCTATTGTTCCAACTTGAGCTATATTTATCACTGACCATATAGATTGTTTAGTGCACCAACTTAAGTTATTAGCTCTGTAAAAATTATGCTGTGATGATGCCAAGATAGAAACTTCTGAGCTGTGATTGCCAGTGTGATAGAAGTTCAAAGAACTGTTCCTCAACTGGCAATAACCACCTTGTATGTGGCCTGGTCTATGTTATTGTATGTCCAGATAGATGGAGTTTTATCTATAATGCAGGTGATTCTCTTACTCCTTTAGTATCATCACTTTGCTTACTTCAAACGACGTTAGGCCACACATAATTGATCTTTAGCTTCTCGGATCCTCTCAAGGCACTTTTTCTAGGGTCGGTCGGTAGGACAAAAAAAAAAAGGTTAAAAAAATTTTTTTTATAATGTAAAAAATAAATAATTTTTTTTTTTTCTGTCGGGAGTAAATCTATTGTGTCGGCGGGTCTGCGAAGCTAAGAATCAATTATGTGTGGCCTTATTGGCACAGATGAACACTGTCTTGTGGTGTCTACAGAAACTGTTTTCTTGGCCATTCTATTCTGGTGAAATGAAATATTTTAATTAATATTTCATTAGGTTTCTTCAAGTACGGGTGAAATGATTTTGATTAAATCTGATGACATCTGATTGGATTTGTAATTGATTTTCGCTGTGGTAATTTCTGTGTAGCAAATTGCTAGCAATTGGCTCCAAATTTCAATTTGCTTAATAACCTAGGCTTATTATCCTGCCTGTTGAGCTCCTATTCTATCTGTGGAAATGGTGGAATTAATTAATTCTTTGTTTGCACAATTACCCTGCAGTTGTATTTGTTCTGGGGCTGCTGAAATCACACACTTGTTGATGATTGAAGGTAGAATGTGAAATTAGGTTATCTTATAAATGAGGATTCACATGTCATTGTTTTGCAGTATTAATATCCCCTGCTATCAGTGATCAGTGGTTCCTTTATAATGTAATTTTTAGAACGCTGAACTAAAACTAGGGATTTCTATCTATCTATATCTATCTATCTGGCTGGCTGTCTATCTCTATCTGCCTCTCTATCTCTGTATTTCTCTCTCTATCTTCTATCTTGCAGCTGTGCAGAGGGAGGGTTAGCTCAGTTGGTAGCACACTTGACTGCCAATTTTTGGGTCCCGGGTTCAATTCCTTTGCTGGGTCACCCAGACTTATCAATGCTTGTGTTGGACAGAAGTTTCAATCATCCTTCACTTCATTGCTGTGTCCTCTTGTCCTAATTGGCCAACCAAGTATCATCCATCCATCTTGTCTATCTATCGTATACATGTATCATCTATCTATCTATCTGTCTGTCTATTTACCGATCTGTCTAGCTGTGTATCATATCTAACTATCTATTTGTCTAACATCTGTCTATCCAGATATATCTATTGAATATCTATCTTTATCATATATATCTAAATTATCTGTATAGATCTATCTATCTATCTATCGAGTATCTATCTGTCTATTGATTTTGTGTGTACTTGCACAATTAGTAATGAGCCTGAGGGACAGGGAGTACTCTGGCACCTGACATCAAATGTGCTTGCATGTCAAACTCTCACTACTTCCAATTCTCCATCGTTCTATCTTTTCTTTTACGATCAATTTTCAAAATTGGTTCACTGGTTCCAAAATGGATTCTTCCTGTTGTGAGCTAAATATAGCTTCATGGAAGCCAAATTTAGATCTCTTCAGCTTCCACTGTTCCATGCTCCACGCCAGGCTATTATCATATATGCTTCCGAAAGAATAGGAGCTTGCCGAGCTCGGAGCGTCAGTTGACTCGAAGCGGGTACGGCCCTGGAATTTTGCATGAGTTCAGCTCTCCCTATAGTCTGTTTGCCCTAAAACATGCGACCGGTGGACCTCTGTTTATTTAGCCCAGCTCTCCTTCTCCCCCGTAATGAAATCATGTTTAGATTGCTGCCATCGACAAAATGAACCGATCATAGTCCATTATTAGTCCCCTTAATAAGAGGGCATTTTAAAAGGACTTGGGGACATAGATCATCATAGCCGATTATTTAGGGGGCTTTGAAGACATTTATCATGACATTTAGGTGTCAATCTATGAGCCCGGAAACACATTAGCATTACTTTTAAAGCACCAAGATTGTCTATATGATGATTGTCTCGCTTGAAATAAGCCACAGCACCGCAATATTCCTCAATGAAAATTGGGCTTCCAATCACATGATCCTGCTTCTACCTTCCAATTACTAGGTCTTGGGTTCAATTGCAACTCTTTCCGGGTTACTTGGATCATGGATGACAGTTCCAATCATCCTTTTCCTCATTGCTGACAATTTGCTCTTTTTCCGAGCTGTTCTACTACTACTTATCTGCTTACGTAGCTTCCAGAGTGCATAAATACAGGACTAAAGCAGAGTCGTCCATCCACTAACTTCTCTATTGTCAGCTATTTGATGTTTGAAGCTTGTTTTTTTTTGGTAACTTTTGAAGTTACAACTGGCAAAGTTAAACTTTCAGTCTTATTTCTTTGTAGTAGTACTAAAATGACTGCAGAACTACGTTTTTCGGTATCAAACTACCACTTGACACTGTTTCCACTGCCACTGACTACTCCATGTGCAGTGATATATGTCGTGTGTACTCTCCGACCCTCTCAGCCTCCTCCCTGTAGTCCCAAACAACCTCCATCCTTTCATGGTGTTCATGTTGCAGGTAGCCTCTGAAACACCCCCCTTTTGAATTAACAGTCCCATTACCCCCTCTTCGAAACATACCCCCCCTTACACCCTCTTTGAAATTACCCCCCTCCCCCCGTTGAAACCTATTACATAGCCTCGGTCCCAATTGGCAGGCTGGTATTGATTTCTGTGTCCATTGATTATTATTTCAGGCATGAAGCACCCAAACATAATCTGCGATGGTTGCAAGTGTCAAGGGGTCCAAGGGATGCGCTGGAAATGCATCAAGTGCTACGACTACGATCTCTGTACGCTGTGCTACATGGCAGACAAACATGACCTCCACCACCCCTTCCTCAGGTTCGACCTGGCTTCTTCCACTGGGTAAGTTGATAATTCATTTCTGTGTCTTTAAAATTCTTTTTTATGTTAGACGGATGTTGCATCCTGTGCCTCGATTACACATGTTGCATCTGACCTCATTTTTGTGGTCCGCCTGTTGTGTTAACATGTTTTAGCCTTGTCACTGCATAAATAAAGGAAGTAAAGCTGTATCGCTAACCTACTCGCCCCTGGATCTTTTCAGGGATGCACAGAGATATATCTAGTTTGGAAAAAATCCGATAAGTCCTAACCATAACAATAAAGATATCATTGACTGGGTTTAGTCTGTTAATTATGTTAATATGTGCATAGCGTGAGTTGGATAGAATTACAGGAGTTAAAGCCCCATTGGCCCGTCTTTGCATGAACTTTTTTGTTTTGTTTTTGTGAACTTTTCATAAAGGTTTGACAACATGTCAACCATTAACACCTACCGGTACATAAAAACCCTTAGAACTTGTTAATATATCCACCTTACCTGCTGAAAAGAGGTTGTTGAACTTTCAGTTGAAGGATTATTTATCAAGAACGCACACTAAAATTCTGTACTGTGTGATGATCTGAGAGTCTGAGAGCTGTTCATCAATATACTATCAAATTTTCTATTAATTTCAAATCTGGTATTTGATAGAATGTGTCATTGAACTTTTCGAATGTCAAATATCATTGAGTATCAACAGATTGCACATGCTGCATGTTGACAATGCATGAAAAAGCAAATCTCTCTGATTAAATTCTGCTGCTACATGTGCAATTTTGATTTGGGTGTCATGTTACTACAACCACAAGTGGAGCATGTACAATGTACACTGGCACTGACAGATCATTCAAATGAGAATTTATCTCTGTGCACAACAAATTGCATTGAACTGCATGCCGCCCATCTCTAGGTTCTTTGATTTTGAGTCTAGCAGGTAGATATATTGACAGAATTGGAGAGTTGGAGTCAGGAGTCTTGAGGCATGGAGTCAGAGGATTTTGAATGGAGTCGGGGGTGGAACTTGGGTTTTCAGGTGGAGTTGGGGGTCGAAAAATTAATCTGGTGACTCCGGACTCCTAAAAGTTATAATCTAAATAATTTATCATCATAAGACGATGTGAACTAAATTAAATTCTTAAAGACCAATTATACAAACTTCTTAAACTTCTATAAATGCGTAGAATCCTATTTTTAAAAACATCATAAACATTGTGGAATAGAATTTTATCTATTAAACTTGTGTGCAAATTATGCCGAAAATCCGAGTTGGGACTCTTAATTCAGGAGACCTTAGGAGTGAGCATCGTTGGTTTCATAGATAGATAGATAGACAGATTGATAGATCGCTAGACCTTGAAATACTTACGAAAATTCGTCATCAATTAGCGGTAATACAATTGATCTACAATAAAGGTAACAGTACCATCATAATGAATACAGAACTTCAGGGTCAATCGCTAATCTGTATAGTCATGAAACAATAGATTGTATTCACCATAATTGTATCACAACACACCATAAATGTATTACTCCCTTTCACTAAATTAATTATCCATCTGTTCTATCTATCTATCTTCGTAT
This sequence comes from Platynereis dumerilii, assembly GCA_026936325.1. NCBI lineage: Eukaryota > Metazoa > Annelida > Polychaeta > Phyllodocida > Nereididae > Platynereis > Platynereis dumerilii. The sequence continues at coordinate 7,683,103 of JAPTHN010000013.1, read as the reverse complement.
CTATCTTTCAATCACATTTTGCAACTGAGTTGTGGCAGCTAATTAATTTGCTGTAATTATTTTTCTATTAATATTGTGGCCCGAATCCTCTATCAATATCAGGTTTACCTGGGTTATCAACCAAAATTAATGGAATGAAGAGAGAATTTTCCTCTGAGATTAGAGCAAATTTCAATGCACAGCAAATGTATGGATGATTAACGTCACATTCAAAATCTGTAATGCTGTGCTGCTTTGAGCATGGTGAGTGAATTAGGGAACATGCGTACATGGTGATTTGTGAATATGGCAAAGTTAGCATTTTGCTATCTATCTATCTATCTATCTATCTATCTATCTATCTATCTATCTATCTATCTATCTATATATCTATCTCTATCTATTGTTTTTAAAAGCTTTGTGCAGTCCTCTGCAGTCTGCACCTAGTTCTTGGCTCCTTGCTACTCTCATTGGTTATGATTACGTGGATGACAACTTTTTCAAGTATTGATATATTACATTCAATTTTTGGTGTGCTCAGGCAACCTTTGACCTGTTACTCCATACATACTGATACTCAAATTAAACAATGCAGTAATTAAACTGAAAGCCCAACACATTACTTTAAATGGAATAGTCACATGGGTAATCTATAGTCACAATATTTTGAAACTGTCTCATCAGTGCATTTGTTTTAAAGTCGGTTTACCCCTGGGGTACATCATTTTCATCCTCATGTATGTTACTTGTTGTTACAGTGTGTATAACTTCTCCTGATACTATGAAGAGAGGGTTAGCTCATTTTGTAGCACTATTGGGTTCCAATCACTAGGTCCCAGGTTCAATTTCAGCTCTGGTCAGGACCAATGTTAGATAGCAGTTTCAATCATCCTTTGCCTTACCTGCTCATCGTTTTGTGCTCCTCAGCAAATCCAGCTCTTGCCAGGTCAACTGGACCTATGTTGGATGGCTGTTTCAATCATCCTTCATCTCATTGCCGTGCACTCCTCCTGTCCTAATTAGCCTACAAAGTGCATAAATACAGGACTTAAAGCCCCAATCACCCTTCCATCCCCCTGTGTGCTTCCTCTCCGAACTGGGAGGGTTAGCCCAGTGGTAGTGTGCTCGGCTGCCAATCCTGAGTCCATGGTTCGAATCCAGCTCTTGTCGGGTCACCTGGGCCTATGTTGGATGGCAGTTTCAATCATCCTTCGCCTCATTGCTGCATCCTCCTCCTGTCCAAATTAGCCTACCAAGTGCATAAATACAGGACGTAAATCCCCAATCATCCATATTGCTCTTAAAATGTAGCTTTACCTTCTATAACCCCCGTGACCCATGGTGTAAATATACACTTTAATAAAGTGGTTATGTGTGTGACTCACTGTCTAACAATAGCATTATATATGGCATTGGCAACACACGATATATGGAGTGGACCTCAGTGCACTGTTTGCAGTGTCCCAGTGCAATTGGGATGCAATCCCTAGGTATCTAATGTGTTTGCCAGCACACGGCATGAAACAACTATAAAACCTTTGGCAGAACTCTACGGCCTGCCGACACGAGGACTGAGCCGATGCCCCTGGCCTATGGAGGATTGCAAATTTCAACTGGAGCTGCTTCAATTCAGTCCTTACCATTGGATAGGAACAGTGTTGCCAAAGTGCCAATGGATTTTGCAATGTTTTGACTGTTCAAAGTGGTAGTATTAATTCAGCAGTGTTAATGCATTGTAGGGCAAGTGGTTATTGCCTTACCCTGGCCTATCACCAATCAACAATTGCAAATTTCAACTGGAGCAGCTTCAATCCAGTCTTTACCATTGGATATGAACAGTGTTGCCAATGTATTCTACTTTTTTTCAGCAATTATATTTTGGAGCATTATTTGAGTGTTGTTGCATTGTAAATGCCTTATTAGGCAGGTGGCTGTTGCCTTGCCCTGGCCTTTTGAGGATTGCAAATTTCAACTTTATACAGGGTTCCCACTCAACTTGGAAAACCATGAAAACCTGGAATTTTGGGCCGTGCTTTTCAAGGTTGGGAAAAACCTGGAAAATTTGATATTTTCCACCAAAACATGGAAAAGGTCTGGAATTTGGGTTTCTCTTGCCAAATTTGAAATGGTTCAACAAATTGTGGACTTTGACGACTGTCTGGGCGCAAAATCAGTTTGAAAAAGTTGCAGGTTTAGACCTGGAAAATTCTTTTGACAGCCTTGAAAAACCAGGAAACACCCTTGAATTTCAACTTGGCTAAAGAGTGGGAATCCTGTGTAACTATCAGATAGGAACAGTGTTGCCAAAGTGCCAATGGATTTGTGAATGTTTTAACAGTAGCTCTGGATGGTAGCAGCATTTATCAGTGTTAATGCATTGTATAGTGTTGTAGGGCAAGTGGTTATAGTCTCACAGTGGCCTATGGAAAATTGCAAATTTTAACTGGAACAGTTTTAAGTTCAGTCCTTACCATTGGATAGGAACAGTGTTGCCAAAGTGCCAGTACCTTACACAGGCCAATGGAGGATTGCAAATATCAGCTAGAACAGCTTCAATCCAGTCTTTACCGTTGGATAGGAACAGTGTCGCCAATATATGTGCCAATGGATTCTTGAATGTTTTGAATGTTCTCATTGGTAGTGTTATCAATCAGTGTAAATGCATTATGGGGGCAGGATGCTATTGCCTTACCCTGGATTTCGAATTTCAACTGGTGCGTTAATCTAGCCCTTACCATTGGATTCTAATCCATTTCTGCTATTGTAGATTGAAATATTATGTGGCAGGGTTATTGCATTGCATTACTCTGGCCTATCGAGGATTGCAACTTTGAATGGAGCTTCAAATAAGTTTTGCCAATGGATACAAATAGTGAAAACCGTTAAGCCAATGACTTTGCATTGCAACGTTACCATCCGATGGTAAAATGTTTCAATGTTTCTGGATTGTCAACAAGGTCAATGTGTTTGGATGGTGCCTGCAGACACAAGTGCTGTTATAGTGTGTTGTTTATTTATTTTGGCTCAAAAAGACAGACAGTTGAAAAAGTTATTACCAAGTCTGTCTTTAAGACTTAGTGTCTTGCAATTTCCACATCAATTTAGGCAGAAAGTCTCCTCTGGAAAGAATAGTCTTTTCTGCAGTATTCCGAAGTTCAATGTGACATAGTTCATTGCTATCAGCCAATTGGAAATGGATACCTTTTTCTACATATACATACGTCGTTTAGGAGATTGGAATGAATTGACTTGAAGATCAAGATGCACAACTTTGATCAAAATTTAGATCAAAAGTTTGATCATAATTTTGATAATGACAGGTGATTATACTAGTACTCCTTACTTTACATTGTATTTAAGTAAATTATTTCAGACAAATAGTTATTGTCTGCCTCAGTTTGAAATATTTTAGGCTTCTTATCGTTGGTTCCCAGGTTCGAATCCAGCTCACTTTTACTTTCGTTGGACAACAGCTTCAATCATCCTTCACCTCATTGCTGTGTCCTCCTCTGGTCTATAGACACAATTCTATTGCATTGAAGAAACTTGTTCTGCAATTTTTTTCAAATTAAAAAAATTGGCTATTGATGCGTTTTAGGTTAATTGTGTAGCATATTTCAGTCACATAATTCTGAATCCAGTTAAACTGTCTCTGAACTAATTGCAATGCCTAAAACATGAACACACATCAGGTTTTCATGGCATTGAAAATGTTTACAATTTCACCAAACTTGCAAAAATATTTTCTTGTTCTGTTGATTTTACAATAAAGTATAGATAGATTTATATTAACAATAAGTCAACGATAACAAAAGTTTTACAGTTAGAAAATGTCATTCAAGGTACAATACAATGAAAATTTCACTGTGCTAAATTTGACTCTAACAACAAAGGGCCTGGAAGCAGATCAGACTATGCTCAAACACAAACATAAACCATCGATCAATAATCAGCCAACCCTAATGCTATGTCTACGAACTAAGCGCACTTTGATGATTAGATCAACTACTAATACGGTAAAAGCCCCTTGTGTGTCTACACAAGCATACTATGCTGTCAATACTATGCAATGTATGCATGCATGAAAGTTGGATGGACGGATGATTGGGTATTTACGTCCTTTATGTATATATGCTGATTGCTACAATATGTAAATAGGGTCCATGTTCTGCTCTTTTGAAAACTTCTCAGGTTGAATTCTGTTTGGAGAACAGTTTGTTTTCCTCAGTGCTTCGGAGTGGGTAGCAAGTGAACCATATGTGACTCCCGACTTCTGTGCCTTCCTGAAAAACTACTCCTACCCCGACTCCTTATGTCTCATGAATTTTGACTCGTGCTTCAACCCGACTCTTTTTTTTTGCCATTCTTTGGGCAAAAAAGTCCATTCCCAAATGTTTGAATAGGATTTTAAAATTTTTAATATACATTGATATCACTTCAGGAAGTGTGGTCTGTTTGATCTTTAAAAAATTGATGCAGTTCACAATATTTTATAATGTGTTATACCAATTATTTTATTTTTTTTTTGGAGTGTGGAGTCACAAGATTAATTTCTGACTCGACTCCACCTGAAAACCAAAGTAAGGCTCCGACTTAGACTCCACTGGAAAAACTCTTGACACCTCGACTCCTGACTCCGACACAAAAGCCCTGGTTTACCTTCTTCTACAACATCCCAACTGGACCAAAAAAGGGAGGAGATGTTGAGCTTGCCTTTGTGTAGTTGTCTAATGTCTATGCTGAACATCTGTAGTTATGCATTTTTTTGTTTTGTTTCAGGGTGAAAGTACCGAAAAGAGCGGGCTCTTTTAAAATACAGTCAAAAGGGATTTTCCCAGGAGCAAAAATAGTCAGAGGACCAGATTGGGACTGGGACAATCAAGATGGTGAGCAAACGTTCTTTTTGTCTAAATATTGTCCTAAAGTTTTCTCTTGTCCTGTGTAATTATGCAATCCAGTCACAGTCGGATCTGGGGACGGAGGGGCACACTTTAGAGATAGACCATTGAAGTAAATTAAGTTGCTACAAGACATTGGTTTGTTCCCTGTGAACCTTAATTTTTGTGCCTCTTAGGTTCAGAGTCTAGGTGTGAATAGATGGTGATTTAAATTAATTATTTGAAAAATATAAGAATGAAATAATTTAGATAAGATTCAATGAGTCAATCAGAGACATCGATTTGAATGAAAGGAGTAAATATAAATCATTATTTTGATTTTATAGCGCCTCGGTTTAAATCTAGTGAACCTGCAGTGCGCAACTGCTCATTTGTATTACTCCAAATATCATGAAGCATTAATTATGGGTAAAGCAACTTTGATAGTAATCGTTTTCTTTTACCCAGGTGGAGAGGGCAAGCCTGGCAAAGTCATAGACATCAGAGGATGGGAGAATGAATCGGGGCGCAGTGTCGCTAACGTCACATGGACATCCGGGAATACAAACGTTTACCGACTTGGCCACAAGGGGAAGGTGGACATCAAGTACACGCAGGAAGCGTCAGGAGGGACTTACTATCGGGACCACTTGACTGTCCTTGGTAGGTGCTTGCAATCATGGGATATTGTTGCTGTTGTGGGTGATGTATAGTAGCATGTAGTGGGGAAATGTGGGGGGAGGCTTTATACTATATATATGTAAATGTATATAATTATATAATGGACATTTTATGTGGACAAATTGAAGCAAAAATCGGTTTTCTGTAATTTTCCTTTGACATTACACTGAAAGAGGTATATAATCAACTTTAAGTCATAAGTCTGTTGTGTCACAACATCAGCCATGCACTGACAAAGTTAGATTGATTGTACCGTAGTGTTATTATCGTTAAAAAAGGCCAGGCAAAAAAAATGGCTGTTCTGATATTAATATATGCACACTGATTAGGGGCTTTTATTTCATGAATGGATTTTGAGACTTTTCAAGATGTAAAATTTTGTCGAATTATTTACATTGAAATCATGCACCCGAATTTTGGCCCTTGTATTATGTAAGGATAGCAAAGCCGATGATCTGATTATGAACCGATCATCTGTTAGTTTGGCACTGATTAGTTTAGAAAATCAAACTGACGCTCAATCAAGTTCTGACCTCGGGCTGGACCAGTTAATCATCTGTGAATGATTGTGAAGTGTAATGCCGTCTGAAAAATTGTATAAATTTACCAATTAAACGGTCATGTTTTGCGATTTTCCAGGAGAGAACAATGAGCCGACGTCTTCAGGGATCACGCCCACCCACTTCAAGGTCGGGGACAAGGTCAAGGTCGACCTGGAGGTGGAGATTCTTAAGGCCATGCAGGAGGGACACGGGGGGTGGAACTCACGCATGGCAGAGGTGAGGGGCCCTGATGGGAGTTATAGTTACAAATTTGAGAATTAAACAGGCTTAAGGTACCTGTAAGTGAATACTACTCTGAATTCTGTCAGTATTCCTGGAGTCGTTGCTAGAAGTAAATTTGTGTATTGAGCAAGTACAACATAATATGTATACATTAAGTAAATATATAAAGGACTGCTGAATAAGCCCATGGGAGAAGGGAAAAGGCAGAAAGCTCCTGGTGAGTCCTAAAAAACTGAAAGAACTGACCTTAGTGCTATAATTTCTACCCTAAAATAAAAATACAGTTCAAGAAAATCATAAATAAAAGCAAACCTAAAAGTGACTCTTAATCTTAACTAGCTGAAACACAAGTACTTTCATGGTGAAGTAGATTGATAGATATAATTTTACAACATTGCTTGCTTGACTATTAAAGTAAATGTTTTCCTTGTAATTGCAGTACATTGGTAAAGTGGGCACAGTGCACCGGATCACGGAAAGAGGGGACGTGCGGGTCCAGTACGAGGGATGCAGCAACCGCTGGACGTTCCACGCTGGGGCACTGACCAAGGTCCACCAGTTTGCAGTCGGGGATCATGTGACAATCTCCGAGAACTTGCAACAAGTGAAAGACCAGCAGAAGGGCCACGGGGAGTGGAACGAGAGTATGAGGACTGTAAGTGTCGTTAAAAGAAAATTATGACATTTCTTTAAGAATTTCTTGCATTCCATCTTCATATTCTTGAACATAGACCCCACTAACAACCCATCAAAGTGCCACTAACATGTGGCGCCCCATGTGAAATGGTTATTTATACACTTTCTTTGCTATCAATCAAATTAACCAGTTTGTCCACTCTTCCTATATATATAGTCCCTATGATTCCTTTATTCTTTGGCCCCTATAATTTTCTATATTTTGTGAAAAATTCCAATATTTTTAAGAAATTTTTCGGCTAGATCCATGTTTTTTCCAAGATATGAAATTCTGAGACAGGGTGCATTTTTTAGGTCCTTTTTTGTTCGCGACGTGAAGATTAAGGCTTACATCGGAAGCCATTTAGACATTTTGCAGTTTATTTCACAACAAATAAATCCTGTATTGTCCTGGAAAAGTAGATAAAATCCTCCTATATTTTACCGTAAAAAATAACTATATTTTATGCAGTTTTGATGGGTACCCTGGTTAATATACCAAATGCAAAAATTCTCCTTTTTCTGTGCAGACTCTCGGCAAAGTTGGCAAAGTCATGAAGGTCTACGCTGATGGAGATTTGCGAGTGAGTGTGGCCAATCAGACGTGGACGTTCAACCCCGCGTGTTGCTCGATGCTCGTCAACCCTCAACAAGACCTCAACAATACCATGGCTTCTCATAACCGCGAGGAACCCACAAGTGAGGAATCTTGTCTTTTTGCAGACAAGTTAGCTGTTTAATGATGAAAATGATTTAAGAGAGATATACTGTTTATTAGCAATTAATGTTTTTATGTGGATAAATTGGCTGACATCGTCATTATTCCTCCAGAGCTGCTTGCAGCTCGGAGGACTGCATGGCAGTGCTAGCTGATCCGTCAGCCTTCATTTCCTGCTTTCGGTGAACATGACATATAGTGATTTACTCAACTCCACTCTATTTTCTCCTCCAGCTCTGCACACACGCCTTCCTAATGAGTCAGAGTGATGTGGCTGATAGATAAGGGATAGATCTATCTGTAACGTCTGCAAGTAGATGCCTGCAATGCCGAGAATAGTCAGAAATTGAGATTTTTCTGATGTGTTTTGACCAAACCACAATGGCTACCCCTGCCTGTCCCTAACCCAAAATCGGAATGCAGCAATGTGATTGGTCAGCACAGGCTGACAGCAGAGCCTGCATATAGCTGACAGGTTCCTGCCGAAATGAAGCGATCTGATTGGTCGAAGTCGTCTGGCTGCTAAGTTACATAGACACTAGATGGCAGCACCATCCTGAAGCAGAAAATAATTCCAGGTGTGGCAGCACTAGTTGTTGATCGCCATAGATCTTTAGATCTATAGGGCGATATATACTTCGGACCTGTCCGCACCTCATCGTGCGTAGAATCGTGGACCGGCCGTTTTCGATTGTGTTAGGATGTGGTACTCGAGCTCACTGGTAGACTTCCGTCTGCGGGCATTTTCGATTTTTTTAGGATGGGGTACTCGAGCGGTCCGGTTGACTTCCGTTCGTCATCAATCAAAAACGTCTCCTATTGTGCAGTATGCACTCCAATGACTCCATAGCAATCAATGATGGAAGTCAATGATAGCAGTCAGTGATGGCAATCAATGATGGCAATCAATGATGGCAATCAATGATGGCAGTCAATGATGGCAGTCAATGATGGAAGTCAATGATGATGATAGATAGATAGATAGATAGAAAGATAGATAGATAAGGGGGCAACCATTTAATATAAGGGGGCGACCATTTAATATCTACTAAGGATAAAGGGGCGACCATTTAATATCTACTAAGGATAAGGGGGCAACCATTTAATATCTACTAAGGTGCTTAGATAACAAAAGTACATGTATGAATGAACCAAAGGGGCAACCATTTAATATCTACTAAGCAATGATGATAGATAGATAGATAGATAGATAGATAGATAGATAGATAGATAGATAGGATAAGGGGGCGGACATTTAATATCTACTAAGGATAAGGGGGCGACCATTTAATATCTACTAAGAATCAGGGGGCAACCATTTAATATCTACTAAGTTGCCTAGATAACAAAAGTACATGCATGAATGAACCAAGGGGCAACCATTTAATATCTAGCACACCCCGGGGGGACGTGGGGCCATCCCAGGGACGTGGGGGCACACCCCCGGGGAGTTGGGACACGCCCCGGGGACATGGGGGCACACCCCCAGGGAGTGGGGGCACACCCCCGGAGTGGGGCACACCCCCCACTCCGGGGCACACCCCGGGTCATGGGGGCACACCACCGGGGAGTGGGGGCACACCCCTGGGGAGTGGGGGCACACCCCCGGATGTGGAGCACACCCCGGGTCATGGGGGCACACCCCCAGAGAGTGGGGGCACACCCCCTGAGAGTGGGGGCACACCCCGGGTAGTGGGGGCCACAACCCCGGGGAGTGGGGGCACACCCCCGTAGAGTGGGGGCACACCCCGGGTAGTGGGGGCACACCCCGGGTAGTGGGGGCACACCCCCGGGTAGTGGGGGGCACACCCCTGCGGAATTGGGCACACCATGGGGACGTGGGGGCACACCCCGGGTCATGGGGGCACACCAACGGGGAGTGGGGAGTGGGGGCACACCCCACCAATGGGGAGTGGGGAGTGGGGGCACACCCCTGGGGAGTGGGGGCACACCCCTGGGACATGGGGCACACCCTGGGGAGTGGGGGCACACCCCGGTCATGGGGGCACACCCCTGAAAAGGCCCCCAAATGTTATAGGCTCCTGTAATTGCCCCCTCAAAGGGGCCCCCTCAAACGGGGGCCCCCTCAAATCAGTAATTTGGCTGTAGTAGCCTGAGGGGTCCAGGAATTAATACTGGCAAACTTCTGTTGCATAAATACCCAGGAACCCCCGCCCCTCCTAAAAAAAAGAGCCCATTTGTCATGCAAGAGATGGATTATTTCATTAGTATTATAATGTGAACTTGGTGAAGTACTGCCCAATCAAATTCTCAAAACAAGGTTTTGGCTAGCATATGTAACACAGGCGATCATTTAGTCCCTGTGGGACAGCATAGGCGATCCATTCAATCTCCACACTACCTCTAGTTTACTTTATAAATGTTTGATACCATAGAAATACATAGAATGGACATGAGGTTCTGCCAGACTGTGACGTCATTGTGACATCATGTCTCAGGGCAGTTCCAATATGGCGGATTTGGTGACCTCATCTGGAGGTGGCGTCATACAGCCTCACGGGAATCCCCCAACCAGCCCCATGTGGATTGTGAAGCCAAATCATTGGTGTGCGGTTATGTGTCTTTTGCCGAAAGAAAACTTGGATTTAAAGCCCTCACCATACCATGAAATACCGCTAGATTATGAATAAAACCCATCACATTAGTTCATTTACATAACTAACTGCCTAACTATGGAATTTTATCAAAATCTATTGATGCACAATGTCCCATTTACATTGCACAAAAATTGCTGATCAAATGGTTACATTTTGTTACATTGCCAGACATATCAACAATTTTACGTCTGTAGTGTTAAATCACTAATGCAAAAATATTTCATCTATAACAAGAATCTGTGCATTGCAAGAATTGCACCAAAAGGCAGAATAGAAAGAGGAATCCATAAGGCATGATTATGTGTTGTTGTTTTTTGTCTGGTATCAACTGAAAATAATTATGATACTAATGCATTTAATTATGCAGTTGCCGATTGAGAAAGGTAGAGGTTGGGGAGGGGGGGGGGTTAAACTAACCCCCCCCCCCGAATGAAGATTTTAATTAAAAAATATCTTGATTAATTAAGAACATTTTTATCTGTGTTAAACACCCATTTGACATTTTACAAATTCACAAATGACATATATACATGTCTGATACTGTGATTTGGGGGAGGGGGGGGATTAGGAAGCAGCAGTGGAAATAAATTTGGGGAAGGGCCTACATATTTTCTGTGATGAAAACAAGAATTTTTTATTAAACACCAACACCAAAACTTATCAACAGTAGCCCTGGGATGTACTCAATGAAGATTCATACATACGTGTATGTGTATTGATTTAAAACTCTTGATGAGTGGAACACAATTGTGTTCTCTGTGCCATAATAAACATTTGAGGTGTTAAAAATCTATGAAATTTTATGCCACGCCTCAAAACTCTGCACCCATGACCCATGCTTGGTCTGTGGACCTCTGGGACAGTTGTCCAATACATATGACAATTGTACAGCTGTGCTTTTGCAATGGATAATTACTCAAATCTCTGGTTTCCCAGTCCATAATTGAAGTGTTAAAGTTAATATGAAAATAATTCCATTTAGGCCTATTATTATTTTTTTTGCTTTTAGGCCCAATTCAGACAATAATATTCTTTTTGAAAGCTCGACAATCAATAATTCTGTCCCTTTGTATTAATGCAGCAATGACATTTTCTGGTCTCACAAGAATCCTTTCGGTCTGACAAGAGGTGCCTGTTTGTCAGACTGAATGTCTGACAGATGCCGGATGATCTTCGCAAAGCCTTTGTATGTTTCGTAACACCGGCGCAATCCATTGATTAGGTACAGAACTCGAATCATTTTGGCTAATCCCAGGCTGATTAAACAGTATTACGGATCTCGGAAAAACCCGGGCCCATCGCATTGTACAGGCCTACAAAATGTCTGAGGTTCCCGGAAAGTTTATTTGTGCGCTACCAGGGCCGTAACTAGGATTTTGGGAGAGGGGGAGGCACAATGAGGCAGGGGGTCTGGGCGCCGCTATAGGCCACTAGAAGCCAACGGTATCCAGAGGGCGGGAGATTCTTTCTGTGCAATATGGAACTCTGATTCCAGCATGGAAGGCAAGGCTTTGAACTTTGAACTTTTATTTGTATCAAATTAAGTCACAGTGGGGCCAATATTTTTGAGAACATGCCTTTATCATGGAATGGAATAAATTCGACTCATGACTAATTATCTGATAATCCACATCATATTCTAAAAACCTCTAACTTATAAGTTTTTGTCTCTGTCTGCCATCGGCTTCCCTGCCTCCTTCTCAACTCTTGCCTAGCCTATAAATTTTTGACATTTCCCTCTTTGCGTCTTCTCCCAGACATTCCTAGCTCTTTCCTACCCTCTCCTGCCCTGTCTTATTTGGTTAATTTGGTCTACAATTATATATGTATTTTTTTGATATCTTGCATGGACCCCCCTTAGAGGATGGGCCCATGGCAGCTGCCACCCTGTCACATAGGCCAGTCTGCCCCTGGCCAGGGCCAACCCAACTATCCAGCTCTGGAGTTGCACATTCCATGTGCTTTTCTAGTTCTTAGCCAGTTTGGTTAAGCAAGGGGGGGGGGAGAACTTTTTTTTGTCATTGCTCATAGCCAGATTTATATTCAGCGTTCAATCATCATTTTGCTTACTGGTGAATTTTGAGCTGAGATCTAGTATAATTCCTTGAGAGAGTCCCATCATGATGACAAGTTTGGTGATTCTGACATATAAGACATTTAAAAATGAAAAAAATGTTTGTCCTTCTTACAGATTCTTTGGCTACGTTACTGGAGCAACTGCTTGTGATCCAGTCTCCCTCCACGGAACCAGAGCGGTTGGTACGAGAGGCAGCCCAAGGGCATCTTGACGTGGTCAAGGAAATCATCCACAAGCATCCAGATAAGGTAGAGTATTTATAGAAATACAAGTGCTATTGTTTTATGATGATGGAGTCAATTTCTAAACGTACGACAGAATTACCCATGAATGGCTGCGAATCAAGCATCTAGTTGTACTTCCAAGTCAAAAACCTTTCTTTAAAAATTTCCTGTGAGATTAAGAAATGTCCAGGCAATGACATGTCTAAATTCTCTACATTTTCCAGTCATGGATGTAGTTTTCTCAAATGGTACATGTTGCATATTATACGTACATGAATGGACAACCCCATTGACAGGACTGAGTTTGTATTGATAATTTGCCATGGCCAGGTTTCTGGTATCTCGGTTTTGATAAGTACTGCAGGGTCATAGAGATGTCCTCCCTCTTCACTGTGACAGTTTCAGAAATGAAGAAAATATTTTCAGTTTCGAGTCTTATGCTACCTTATATATAGCTTTGTATCCTCAAGCATGCTTTGTGTATATTGAGTGATATTTAATTAATGTCATATCATCATCTATTTTTGTACAGGTTGACCTGAAGAGTTCAGGCAAGACAGCCCTGCAAGTGGCGGCCCACCAAGGTCACATGGACATCGTCAAATTCCTGTTGTCGGCGGGGGCCACCCTGGAGGTGCAGGACGATGACGGGGACACTGCTCTGCATTATTCTGCTTTTGGGTAAGTCATGTCAATTCTTGTCCTTCTTTTGCTACTGCATTTCTTTGTATTAGAGGGGGGGGAGAGGAGGGTTGGCTCTGTGGTTGCATGCTAGGCTGCAAATCGCTGGGTCTGGGTTCAAATCTCTTGGTGGGTTTCCTGGTCCTATGTTGGCCTTATTCTGGTGTCCTGATTAGCTTACCAAATGCATAAATACAGGACGTAGAGCCCTGATCATCCATCCATCCAGGCTCTGGGCTTCTAATTGTACATTTCAAGGTTCTATTCCTGCTTTGGCCAGACCTGGCCATCAGTTTCAATCCTTTGCCTCATTGCCACGTCCTCCTCCTGTCCTAATTAGCCTACCAAGTGCATAAATACAAGATGTACTGTTTGTCACATCAAGTATTGGGACAGAAATTTAGCATTGTTTCTACAGTCCATAAAAATCAACACAATGACATTGGTGGTTTTGCTGATACAAACTTGACTAGAACTAAGTCTGGGGTGGCACTGCGGTGCATTTTTGTGACGTCACCACCCATTGTGTGTCAGATTGGCAGCATCACAAATGTCAACATTGTGGGAAATTGGACTGCCATTTTCATAAATTGGCAAATATCCAACAAAAACGTCACCAAAACATCACAAAAAATGTGATATTCACACTGTGCCAGAGCTAAGCTAATACATAGGTATGTGTATTTCTCTTGTGGGGCTTGTTGTTGCTGAGATATACACTGTATGGCCAAACGTCTGTCCTCTGCTTGACATGACAAACTGTAAGGCCCCAATCATACATCCATCATCCTCCGTGACATGTTCTCCTTTCCCAATTAGCCTGCTGAGTATATAAATGCAGGATGTAAAACCCCAATATACCAACACATCTAACAGGAACATCACATGCCAGCAATATCTTCACCAATCATCATAGATAAATTTGCATTTTGTCTTTTCCAGTGACCAGCCTGAGATCACAGAGTACCTCTTGGCCCACGGGGCGCACATCAACGCCCTCAACAAAGGCGGCTGCTCCACCCTCCACGTGGCCGTCAACAAGCAGCAGCATCGCTGCGTTAAAGTTTTGCTCAAGCACAAATGTGATATCAATATACAGGTCAGCTTTATTTGCATGAAAATAATTATTTAATTTTCTTAAAAGCCAATTAGAATCATGTATTTTAAACATCTAAGATTAGAATTAACTATGTTTCAGTCATTTTCAAGAGACTATGTTTCTGACTACATTTCTCATAATATTTTGTTAGAATCCATAGAACGAGACAAATAGTCCTTAAAAATAGCACAAAAAAGGAAATTTTGAAGATGCATTGAAAAAAATTTGTTTATATTTTGGGCAATTGCAGGCCACGTTAAAAACTTCAATGCATCCAGACTTGCAATAAATTAAATTTTCTGGATGGAATAAGTTCGACATAATGTCAGTCTTCCAATAGACAATTTTGAAAAGTATGATAAGATCTGGAGACCCAGAACATGCATTTATAAACTTTTGCAATTCGAATTTCTTTTAGGACTTGTACGGAGACACAGCTTTACACGACGGGATAGGCAAGGAGAGCAAGGAGATAGTGGAGATGCTAGTCAGTTGTGCCACCATCGACCTGACCTTCAGAAACAAGAGAGGCTTCAACGTGCTGCACCATGCCGCCCTCAAGGGCAACAACCAGTGAGTACAGCATATAATAGGCATAAATATAATGATAAAAATATAGATCGATACTCAGGGACTATTAGGGGGAGGGTTAGCTCAGCGGTAGCGTACCCAATGCGAATCTAGCTCTAGCTGGATCACCTGGCCTATGTTGGATGGCTGTTTCAGTCATCCTCCTCCTCATTGCTGTTTCCTCCTCCTGTCCTAATTAGCCTACCAAGTGCAGAAATACAGGACATAAAGCATCAATCATCCATCCTGGCGGACTACAGTAACTAGGGTGTATCTGTACAACAAGGCCACACATAATTGATCTTTAGCTTCTCGGATCCTCTCAAGGCACTTTTTCTAGGGTAGGAAAATTTTTTTTTATAATGTAAAAAATTTTTTTTTTCCATTGGCAGGAAATCTATTGTGTCGGTGGGTTCACGAAGCTAGAAATCAATTATGTGTGGCCTAAATGTCAAGTTGTTACACCCTTGTGGTTCTCCGGGCAGTCTGTGTGAAGATCCAAAATCCCAAGCTATACCTGAATAGATATTTTGGCCTTTTCCAAATATTTTAGCATGCCTCAAATTACTTAATTAATTAAAAATGTAAAATATTTTTGGCCTGGACTTCATGACCGGTTGAAGATCTGCCAGGTTTTTCCTTCGGACTGGCAATCTTTCCAAAGACTGACTTGCAAGTACGCCTTAATGGTCCCAAGGTTTCAAACCAAAGCTCAAGATTAGTAAAAAGCGGACTGCTGCGGAATTGCCGAACTGTGATGTTGTGATTGAAATGTAAATCCCTTAAAAAAAATTGCGACAATTGATACCCGTTTTCTGATATATAGTTTTACAATTTCAGTGCTACTGAGAAAATCTTGATGAAAGCCCGCCAAGTGGTGGACCTAAAGAAAGACGATGGGTTCGCTCCTCTCCACTTGGCGGCGCTTAATGGACATCTGGAAGTGGCCAGGACACTTATTACTATGGTATGAGTGCTATTTTAGTTGTCTTTATGATATTGGAATACAGTGTAAGTGGTTGATAATGAAAATATTAATGTCTGGGAGTAGCATAACATGACATATTGACATAATGATCAATGTAACAACCGACATTTGTTGGAGTTTTTCTTCTTTGGTAAAAATTTATTTTTTGGATGATGTAGTCAAACAATAGGACAGCTGTTTCAATCTTACTTTGTCTCATTGCCATTTTCTCTCCCTCCCCAATTAGCCTTACATGATGCATAAATACAAGATGTAAAGCTCCAAACATCAATCTATCCAATATCTTGCATGCACAGACAACTCCTGTGGTTGCATGTATGCATGGTGAGACTGAGTAAGAATGGAAAATATTTTAAAATCCTCTAATGGTGTGAATTTCAGGGAAAAGGAGATATAGAAATCAGAAACAACAGAAAACAGACTCCGCTTCAGTTGGCCATCTCCCAGGGCCATTTTCCTCTGGTGGAGCTCCTAGTCAGCAAGGGTGAGTGATTCCAGTTCTTCTTCTTTTTCTGCTTGTGCTGGTATCCCCTGGATCGACAGGTAGCTCTACCTGGTCTAAGGACAGTCCTAGCACCAAGGACCTGCTCAGTGTCTTTGGTTTTAGTATAGTATTATGCTTGGATAATTCTTTGCAATTGTGTCAATGAATTATGAAATTGCTGTCACTAAGTTTGAAATAATGAGATGTGATATGATTGGGAATTTGACAACAGTCTGATGCATATTTTGTGATAACTTAAGTTCTTTACGGCTCATTAATTATTGTCTAATGACATAGAAGGTGTATCAACGATATGTCTCGTATCTGATCAAAGGTATTCAAACCGTCCATCTACGATCCCAGAATACAGGCAAAATAAGTATGAGTACAGACTGTATAGTGCCCTATCTCTGATAGTCTCAAGACTTAGATATATTGTATTTGTTCTTCATTGAAATTTGCTTTGTTCTTGCAGGAGTGAATGTTTGCGTAGAGGACGAGGATGGGGACACTTGCTTGCACTTGGCTCTCATGAGACAATCCTCCTCCACTGACCTCAATAACCTACCTCCCACTTTGTTACAGGTGAGTACAGTCACTCAGTCAGTTACAGGTGTGTCTGTTACAAGCGTGTCAGTTACAAATGTGTCAGTAACAAGTATGTCAGTTACAAGTCTGTCAGTTACAAGTGTGTCAGTTACAAGTATGTCAGTTACAAGTCTGTCAGTTACAAGTGTGTCAGTTACAAGTATGTCAGTTACAAGTCTATTGGTTACAAATCTGCCGGTTACAATTCTTCTTAGTTACAAGTATGTCAGTTACAAGTCAATCAGTTATAAGTCTGGCTCGAGAGTGATTTCACTGAAGCTTCTCAAACTTTAATTTTGAATTGCTTTTCTCAATTCAAATCTTGAAAATTTATGGCAATAATTATCGCTTTGCCCTCTATTTTCAGCTGAAAACTCAACTAGGCCCTGGTGAGGCTGAAGTGACATTAGGAGCCCTCCTTGCTTGTTATATGGTTCAACAAGGGTCGGACCCAATGCACGAAAATCACCAGAAGAAGACGCCAATTCACATCAACAAAGATCCCAGGGTGGATATGTTCTTCAAGCAGTTTGTGCAACCGAGGTATGGCACATGACTTCTCCAGGTTTATGTATTACATAACATAATAATTGGAAGGCAAAATAAAAATTAGCATAGAAGAGATGTGTATTGATCCTTCCCCTCATTGCCGCGTCCTCCTCCTGTCCTTATTAGCCTACCAATTGCATAAATACAGGACGTAAAGCCCCAATCCTCCATCCATCCATGTGTATTGAGCATGAAGTTCTTTACTTGAACAACTCATTTCAATGCTTTTTGATCTGCTTGATTGTTAAGTGTCATGATGTGAAGCACTGAAGTTTGATGGTACTAGTTAGCTCAGTTGGTAGTGCATTAGACTTAAGGCTTCTAATCGTTGAGTCTTGGGTTTGATTCCAGTTCCAGCCACGTTAGCTGGATCTATGTTGAATGTCAGCTTCAATTATACTTCACATTTTTGTCAAAAGATTAAGAGATTAAAGAACTCCGACACGTTACTCTATCATCTTTCTGTCCTACTTGGTAAATACTGGATGCAAAGCCGCAATATCTAACTATCCTCAGTTGTCAAATATATACGTTGTACTATCTTTCTTTCAGGATCCCCTCCCCCACCCAAGCGAGCAAGTCTGAAGCAGACCCAGATTGTCGGCTGTGTGAGGAGTTCCCTGGCAATGTAACCTTCAAACCTTGTGGCCACAGAATCGTGTGTGTGGAGTGCTGCGTCAAGATTAAGATTAAGAAATGTTTGGAATGTGCAACCGTCATCAGTAAAAAGATTGGACCAGGTGAGTTGTTTCTTTCCTTTTTCGATGAGATAATACTGACATAAAAGTATTTTCTCCTGCAAGTTAAGATTAGTATGAAGGTGTGTCAAAACCTTGACCTTGGCTGTCATGAAAAAGTGAATAGTGTTACAAGTCTTGGAAAATTGTCATATGTCTTGGAAATTTGAATTTTATTACCACAATTGGCCCGGAGAGTTTTAAAAACTGACTCTCATTGTTAAGGACTAATGGTAGTTGGTTAATGGACCAGATGGTTAACATGGAGGCAGAGGCCATCTCACAAATTTGTTTGGGGCAGATCTCAAACTCAATGAGTGAGAAATTGTCGATTGAAAATCTTAAATTTGATTTTGGGGAATTTTGTTCTGAAGATTTTGTGCGGTGTCTAGGCTTTGGGGAGAAATGACTCTTTAGCGAATACAGATCCTGTAACTAAATATTAAATAAACGACCATCAATCACTTAGTGCAGCTCATTTGTCTGTCCCCAACTTGAACAGTTAGAGGAACTGCATTCACTGCTTGGGTCGTAATATTCTCACCATGTTTGTGTCTCTTTTAGATGGTATGGACGTCCTGGAGTCACTGGCCTTAGCGCCTAAGTCGGACCAACAGGTCAGAGAATTGCACCGCCAGTTACAGGAGAAGGAAGATTTGATAAACTGTTCAATATGCATGGAGAATGCGCGGACTGTGGCATTTTTGTGCGGCCATTCGGCCTGCGAGAAGTGTGCCCTACCTTTAAAGACATGTCACATGTGCAGAAAACAAATCACGCGAAGGATTAACTTGTACTGAGACAATGTTTTAACACGTCACTTGCATGCTTGTGTATATGATGGTTATCTTGTGAAAATTTCATTATTCATGAGATTTTACGATTCACGATGTACCAGTTGAAAGTGCTGATATATATTCGCCATACCAAATATTACTTATTATTACAAACTACAGGAAAAGATAGGTGGATTTGACTAATGAAAATTTCATTTTGAGGTTTTACGATTCAAGATGTACCAGTTGAAAATGCTGACATATATATATATATATTCTGCATCAAAATTTGTTAGCCAATCAAGTGCAGAGAAACCAGTCACGTGCCACGCCAATAAATAACGATATTGGCGTGTTGAAAATGTTATTGGCGCGTGAAAGCTTTATTGGCGTCCTCGGTGCACATGTACTTCAAGAGTACTTGACTTATTGCAGTAGCAGAATCAGTCTTTCTGACTCTCTTATTGCATTGACTGCTTTCCAATCAAATTATCGATTGTCGTTGAAGGGTACACAATAACTCCTCAAGGTGCTAATTGCGATCAAGGATAATTGACCAAAATTAATTCCAATTGAAGTGTCTCATCTAAAGTGAAACTATTTGTAGTTTACAGAAATCAATTCAATTGAACAAGCAGCAATTAAAGCATTGTGAGACTGAGTACAAACTTGTTGCTGAAAATATACAGTCAATATTTAAAAATGTTTAAAGAAAATTCTTAAAAATAATTTAATCATTAAAATACTATACCAAAGTAGTTAAAAACACTAATTTGAAAACGTTTTTTACAATAGGGAAAAAATAACAAGAGTAAATGATGGATAGACATATAGATTAGGCTATAGCTAAATAATAGCTAGATAGCTAGATAGCTCTAGATAAATAAATAGCTAGATAGCTAGATAGATAGCAAGATAGTTCAGATTAAAAAAAGTTTTTATTTTTTTCTATACATGTTTTTATTGATGATTGTTAGAGAATATCAAATTAGAAACAGAAAACTCTTTTATTTAAAAACATGTATAAAACTGAAATTTTGATGCAGAATATAACAAATCAGCAGGTAATATTGGTCTCGGCCTCCGGCCTCGACCAATATTACTGCTTCGGCCAATAAAACTCAATATTGGTCTCCTCACCATCCACTATCTATATAATATATATTCACGATACCAAATATTACTTTATTACGCTAAAAATGTTACAAATTATTAAAAACAACAAGGAAAGAAGTGGATTTGACTAATGAATATTTCATTTCATTTTGAGGTTTTATGATTTATGAAACTCACGACATACCAGTTGAATGTGCAAATATATTCACGTATCGTGAATATATTTGTGACACAAACTACGCCAATAAAAGGTGGCTTAACTGGCTTTGACTTCAAAATGGATTTCTCTTCTAAAAGGATGACATTGTACAAAATGGATTATGAGTTTCAGAAATGCTGCATTTCAATTTTACTTGTACAATGTACATCAACAATGTACTAAAAACCGATTATCTGGATTCTTCTGAGAAAATGGTCTCTCAAATTGACTTCATTTTTCAAATGCTTACATTCATTTACCGAATATTTAACAATGATTTAAAACATTTGGCATGAAGGAATTCAGACAGTTTTTGGGAAAGTCACAATTAAATTTTTTGTACACATACACTATCAAATGCAAATATTAATATTATTAACATGTAAAATATTGGCCTTTACAAAATATTTATATCTTTGTATGTCTTGGAAAACAGACATTATGGATTTTGACCGCTTTTTGGAATGACAAACTTGAAATTTTTAAAAAACTTTGACTTTATTTATGCAAAATATGATAGGAATACATGTATAAGTTTGGAATCATGGATACATCTTCAATAATGGATATGAAGTTTCACCAAGAAGAACAGCTATTTATCAAAACTATGGAATGAATTCACAACAATTTATTTGCGTAAATGTTATACCTTTTTGAACGCTGGACTGGTTTGTGGGATGGATTTACGGAAGTTTTTACAGATGGCACAGCTGAGAATATTTCCAGGAACGTTTTTACGGAGCGATTTTGTGAGATTTATGGAACGTTAAACTAGGAATGAGCTCGAATGTTGCCTTATACGAAACAAACTGTTGATACTACTGACGTTAATTGAACGTACAATGTCTAATGTATATACTTGAGTAAGATTGATTCTGATATATTCTGAGGCGAAGCTTGAATGGTCGATATTAAAAGGGTTTTGTTTATAAGCTGAATTTAAACAATTTGAAAAGATGTGTTATGGTATTTAATGGCATATTTATGACACTGATAATCAAAACCATTCAAGATGCTATATCTCGTTTTATTTGACTCAAGGTAAATCTGTTTGAAATTAACATACTTTTCCTACTACCAAAATTTCATTAGCCACTGTGGCCAATTTTGAGTGAGATGCATTCAATTCATGATTTGTTTTCATTACCCACATGGAAAGTTCAAAGAGTGCAGCTCTTTTTTTCCTGTTGTCTCTATCCGTCTTGTTAACTTGAATAAGCCTTAACAGTGCAAAAATATAGGATGTAATGTCCTATCTCCTTCCCACCTCAATTCTAATTTCAAACAGTCTTTTCTTGATTAGATTAAAATTTCTCATGTATTCAATATTCAAATATCTGTCATCATTCTGTCCTTGTGATTCGTACAACATCTGCTCAATGCAATGAACATCACAATTTTGGCAACTTTCTTGACGATAACAGTGAAAATAGACTTCACAAAGATTTTGTGTTCTTTGCGAAAACTGACGAGATTTTGCCGCTATAAGTAATTTAGAATGTGTGGTTTCTATCTGAAATCGAATTTATCAGTATTTTAAAGCAAAAATCAACATCTTATATAATTTCTGGGATAAGTTAAATATCCTCCAATAAACCTAACAAGGGTAGAAGTTAAAGACAAGGAGTCATGATTGTGATGTTTAAATGCCATATTATATAAATATATCATTTGACTATTGTTGCAGCCTGCATTAGGTCTTGTCTTGTAACTGGGTAACTGGTAACAATCATCTGATCGACAATTCACAAATATTAATTTGTATCACTCTGACATCGTAACTTTGTTTAATTGGCGTACCATCTCCATAATCTATGTGATATTTATGAAATTGTTCATGCTATACTCAAAACTACAGCATGTAAAGCGTATTATATTTTATGGCAACTGTGTACTGGGTCGACACTGATATTCACGGCCGATCACCAACTTTCTAATCTGTAGGTGAGGTTAATTGCCAGGAGTGCAGCAAGTAAAAGATCCCTCACATGGAAATGTGTAACATGTTGAGGACTCCCGCTTTCTCTCTGTCATCTCATCAGTCAACCGTCATCAGCACCCAGAACTGGGCCTAGAGGGCTGCACTTGCTATATCTATCTATCTAGCTGTCTATAATAGTAAAACTTCAGAATACATGATTTCGAAAAGGGTTTAGCTAAACATGCCATTGATATTATTATAAGTCCATTAGAACTAATAAGGAGCTACTACTGGTCATCTTGCTGTTCTTATGCTTGGTGTCCGTATATTTGTGTGATTTTGTGTCCAAGTATCATTCTTGAAATGCTGAATTAATTCTAGTTTATCGGCTTTAATATGTTATAAACATTATAATTTATTGAAGTTACTGAAAACATGTGTATATATCTCTGTCTTACTGCTCAATTTATCTATTTGACAAACACAATCTTACAACTACAAAAATCATCAAATTTGTACAGTCTCTATTGCCTATCACAGCTTCCTGTTTTGTGCCAATATCGCTATTTATATGTTGTCATGTGATCTGATTGAAGCTTCCTGATTGGCTGCTCACTGCGGCGTGTATTATGATTCTGTTTGTCTCTACATTGTACATGATCTAGCTTAGTGTTAATGCTTGTATTTGGAATGCTGTTTTCTTTGAAGAACCTTCATTTTACTGCTTCAATATTCTATACTGTGCCTTTTACCAGTGTTACACACTGTTTTTCTCGGATTTAGTTAAAACGTTAAACGGCCTATGCCTGATTAAGAAATTTACCTCCTATAAATACGTCACATGCTAAAAGGGTGTTCAATTTGAAATATTTAGATTGTATAAAATATGTGAACAGTGGGTAGGCCAGCATTGATAAGAAAAAAATCACCCAGCCGTTAATCGAAGAAATATATAGTTGAATAAACTATTGCATTGTTTGAGTTAAAAAAACATACTAAATAGTTGAAACAAGTTTTGAATTGAAATGGAGTGTCCGCTATTTAGTCACATCCCTGAGCAATTTTGCATTGTTTTGCTGCTTCAATCAGTTTAAGATAATTTAAGTGTTTAATCAATGAAGAGGTGTTGTGCCTAGTAAAAAATAATATTTATTTTTAAGTATTTTTTACGAAATCTATTTCTTTTGAACATCTATATATCTCTTCTGGGAGATATTTTGGTGAATTTGCATGAAGTTTTTGTTTTTAGAATACACTTGCTTTAATCGTTATGTTTGTCCCTCGTCCTTCATCTAGTCTAGTATTAAACGATGTCAAACTAAAAAGGATCAATTATTTTATTGTCAAAAATGATTTGTCATGGCACTATAAGTTAGGTTATTTTTCTGTGCTTAAAAAATCCATGAAAAAAATCTCTGTACAAATCACCATGGAATTTTAATTGGACGTGACCATTTGTACATATTTTTGTGTTGTACTTGAAAACGCCTGTTATATATTTAGTTAAGTTGTTATAAAATCCTTGACCCACAAATAGGCTTTAATATAAATATGCTTTTACTGTTAAAATCTAATTTATGTCACGAAATGCCCATCGTCAAAATCAATTATGTGGCATTGAATACCGAATATATTATTTGTTAAACTGTTATGTTTAATTGCAGTATTACTCCAATTTATTGAAAATAGTTTTATATTATTTATTATGTATAGCCCTTTGTTAAACAACTTAAGGTGGCTCGCTACTCATGGCAGAGCAATGGCGACGTCACCATAGCAACAGCTGTATGCTGAGCTCTGTGAGCTGCTTTTTTGGTTTTCTATAATTTCGTATGACGGCCGCTTCGTTTGACATTTGGCCCGCTTCTGTTAGGGTTAGAGACTTCTAGTTTGGAGCATTAGATGCGCTATAAAAAGGACTGAAACAAGGTTTCAAATTTATTCTCTCAACAGAAAATTTTTACAAGTGATTTTCGGCAAGCAAGTCTAATTTCTAAAAAATTACTTTGGGATATAAATAAATTTTTATCTCAATTTCCATCGCGGTAAGGGCACTTCTCATATGTATAACATTGTTCCTCACTACTTTTGGAAGTAAATGGCAAAGAAACAAGAAATCCTATCTAGCCAATTTTTTTTAACACCATGGTTTATAAAAAAAGTTAAAATTGTCAAAATCAAAACTCTTGTTCCGAGCCCCTTGGAAAGCCCTTTTAACTAAATATATATCCCTGAAATTATAATCAGCAGTTCCGTAAAATTGTTCATACTTCATTGCATAACATTGGATGCATGACCACAGAATGGCAGGGCAAACTTCACAGTAAAAAAGTAAAGAAAAAAATTGAGTTTTTCAGGATTGCGTGGACTGACTTTCTTGTACATAACCTCAAATATTTTGAAAAAAAGGCTGGTTGCGACCACATTTTTTTACATATCCTTGCTATAAACTATATTTTGGATCATTCTAAACTATTTTCAAGAAATCCTATCTTAGAAAATTCACGAGTATCGAGCCACCTTAAAACAAGTTCGCTAAATAATTGTATGGCAGATGAACTTCGAACTTTTATTTTCACCAAATAAAAGTTAAAAGTATGAAAGATATCAAATTTGTGATCGGTAAGAAAACTTGATCAGAAACTGGAATATTTTTCACTGTTCATATTAAGTGAAAAAAAGAAGCTAATTACATGTATATAGTCGTTCTATTGAAGAAGAAATATCTAGGGGTAAAAATATCTTTTTTGGCAGTGTTACCTTACTTGGAAGTTCGATATTGGTTTTGCTATGTTGCTGGCAGGGGCGGACTGGCCCCACAGTGGGCCCCTGGGCAAAATCATTGGCGGGCCCCTATTATTGCAATAGCGGAATTTTCAAGTTTACGTTCTGATTTTATTAATACCTTCATCAAAATCCATTAGGCCTACATTTGCAGAACATAGGCATAATCTCAGGGCCCCCTCCAGGGCCCTCCTGGTGGATCATATCCGACACTTAGAGAGGGGCCCCACAGAGGTACCTTTATTTAAAGGCCCCTTACTTCATTCATTATTTATCATGCTTGTCAAGTCTCAATTGAAGATTTTTTTTAGGCCCAGAATTCGATTTTTACCTCTGTTACATCATTTTTGATAACTTGATTTTTTGTATAGGTTGCTGGTGGGCCCCCCTGAGGTGGTGGGCCCCAGGGCACTGCCCTCTGGCCCATAGGGCCAGTCCGCCCCTGGTTGCTGGCTTGGCCTATACCGAAGTTAACTACAGAATTTTAATGTCATAGTGTTAAGTATTTAATTTGACACTTCACCAATATATTAAGAGCCAGTCGTTTTACAGAACCAGCCAACAAAATGAAAAAATTAAATATGATTTATTGTCTATATATACTGAATACTCATTTATACACAATGAAAGTGTAGATTGTTTGGATCAGATTTTCACATTGAATTGGATGTGAAATTAATAAGTCTGATGTTAGTCACGACATGTAACTAATAGATGCATGCATTTGTGAAAATAAACACTATTTATAAAGACAAGTATGTTTCTCTTTTCTTTAAATTTCTTAGTTGTGATACAGCTTTGGACAGACAATGCAAATCTGCAATGTACTGACAAGCAAGTCTACCATGTACTGACAAGTCTGTCTGATACACTGACAAGCAAGTTTTGATATACTGACAAGCAAGTATGTGATGCACCAACAAGGAAGTGCACTGACAAGTAGGTCCAAGTCTGGACATGACTGACAAGCCATACTCGCCCTAGCGGAGAGCCAGTTCGTTAGAACTGGCACTCGCATTTGACGCTTCACACTGATAGGGTGCAAGGATATCTGCCTTCTCACTTATGTAAACAGTGTTCACCTCCGAGGAAATAGTCCTGGAGCACCTGTTGGTTTCAGTAAGATGGCAGAATTGTTCAATAAACACAGATGTATAAACGATCTGAGCACCTGCTATTGATGCAAGCCGCAGTCAGAAAGTGTTGACACTTTCTGTATGATTAGTGGCATTGTAACATCATGGCTGGCATATTTACGTTTTAAAATGGCGGCCGTTGCAACGCTTCACAAGGCAATCCCAGAATTCACAGCATATACATACGAGTGACGGATTCCCTCAGAGAATCCAAGGGAGGGCGAGTTTGCTGGCAAGCAAGCCACCTGGTGGTTAAGGTGCTATATTATGCAATTTGAAGGTTCATTGAACAGTAATGGAAACGCAGGTCAAAACTACCATGCCTATTTTCCTACGAATACCTTTTTTGATGAAATGAGTGTCAGATCAAAAGGGTCATTTGGAAATTTTATGAGTCCCTCAGCAGTACTTGTAGTCAGTAAATTCAGCAGTGACTGCTGCAATAGCTTGCAATAAAAATTTCAAAGGCCTAACGAAACAAGCAGAATGCGATATTTTGTGTCACAAAACATTTATTGAAAGGCACTTTCGGATACACAAAAATTATACATAAACAAATATGCTTACATAATCACACTGAGATACACATAATTATGCCACTCCGTATGCTTTTAGGCAGACAAGACAATCTTGTGAGTTGATCGACGACACACACATATTATTGGAATTTCAATTCAATTTTGGTCGATTCTACATTCAAAATCATAACGACAAGAAATTAAAAAATATAATTGATGGACGGCTAGCTAATCTACAGCTAGTAATTACAATAATTGCAAGCAAAATTACATAAATTCTATTATCTAATCCATTATCCATTAATGATTATAATATATTAGGTGAATGCCTTTATATACACTAACATTTTGTACAAATTCTATATTTGTAGGTTTCTCTCCTGTTACATTGCTCAGATATTGCTTGAATTGCGGATAGGATTGACTAGTTGAAAGAAAACTCAATTCATGATTAACAAAAATTATGCACAACTCATGATTAACAAAAATTATGCACAAGTTTGTTAATTTACACAATCACGTGTCAAAAAGATTTGATAGAATCATTTTTCGATTGCAACTACATATATAACTAGCAACACATTTGTGAAAAAAGGAGGCATTACAGGTGAGATATTGCACAGAAATACATGCCTGTCAATGCCATGGGTCGTTTAAGGTTACATAAATTTAGTATTTCCCCAACATTCAATCTTAAGGGAAGCAAGTGGCTAAATAAGTTTAATAACAGCCCTCCAAATTTAAACTCACTTATGACAATGAATGGTCAGTATTAACGAGATAAAACTGGATCGAGAGGTTTGAAACATGCCAAATCGGCGATCGGTCGAAAAGAGCGAACCCAAATTGATCACCCCAATATGACTATAAAAAATTGTTTTTTGGTTTTCGCTTTGCATTTGACAGGCTGAATTACCCTTTCGAGTATAACAGTTAACAATGTATTGCAAAGATACAGTCAAGTGTTTGAGCACGTCCCATTTAATTCACAGAATGATAATGCACTGAGCGCATGGATGACCGACCACTGCCAAAAATTCAGGCTCAATTTCAATTGTGAACAAAGTTGCAGAATACCCTGGATTTATATAAATTTGCTCACACAAATTACACAAGATTTTGTATTATAAGCCTGGTGTAAAACAGATACACAATTATTGAAAAAATAATTCTGACGATAACAACTGAAAACCATTTCAAATGGCAAAATAATTGCGAAGAAAACAACAAAGCTATTACAATAAGTCCAGACCTACATAATCGCAACATACCTAGCAGCACCCTCTAGTAATGTAAGTAAAGCTACATCATTTACAATAACGCAATGTATATATACACTGTTACACTGCAAAATAAATGATATACACATATTACAATTGTATGATATGTTAGGGTCATTCAAATTTACAAAGTTACATAGCCTAGTACACAGTAACAGAACTGACATTAATACAACTGACATAATTATTTACCAAGGTTGGAAATTTGAATCTGGCAATGTCGTCTTTTACTATATAATAAATAATATTCAATTCGAGTATCATGACTGTGAAAGCTCAAAACTAAACTGTTGTATGTAGATTAACTGGGCACAGCTCAGTATCCATTCGATGTTTTATTGAGAAAGGTATGCGTGAATGGTGCAGCACTGTTTCGTATCAGCTTCAAATTAACATTGGTCTCTAAATTTAGGTATTGACATTTAGTAAAGACATACCGATTTGCATCACCCTGAATCCGGTCTGAATATATACATTTTGTAATATTAACCCATGTTTCCAAACAATTTACGATATTTGTATTGTACAGACACAAAATGTTGCAGAGATCACGCGCAGTTTCTATTTTAATAATTAATTTTTTTAAACAATGCTCAGCCTATCAGGTACAATAATAACGCCTGCATTTTCACATTAAGTTTTTACATTTTCAACCCATTTTATGATTCAGTGTTACATATCATATCCCACAAAAAGGCGAATTAGGGAACATTCCATGTGTTTAACACCGCAAAAGTCTTTGTTGATCATTTAACAACACTTCCAAGCTAAACAGCAACCCAACTGCCGTCTCTTTCCAGGATTTTTGTCCCCCTTCACAATATTGATGATGGAATAGAATTCACAGACATCCGCATTTGAATTCAGTGTCATCTTGGCAGACTTGGTCGTAATTGCAGCCGACACATGTCGTGTGAAACCACATGTCACAGTCGTCACATTGCACCTGAAAGATAAAATAAACATAAAATGTAGATTAACGATGATTTATAGGCACTGAAAACAGACAAAATGAGGATCGATGACAATTCAAGGGCGTAAAAACACGAAAAAATGAGGATAGACATATTAGACAATAATTGGAGGCCCAATGAACAGACAAAATGTAGATAGATGACGACTCACAGCCAGAAAAAGCGACAAAAAATACAGATAGACAATAACTCCAAGGCCAAAAAAAAGAAAAAAGTGAATCTATGTCGATTCAAAGGCCATTTAAACAGTCATCCATGGCCATTTTCAAAACAAGTCTTTTTTTGCTTAAATGAAGGCTCAAAAACATTTTGATACATATATTTGGCTCTTTGGAGACCTGCATGATTTTATTTATAAATTTAAAACTTACCCAAAAGACTTTTTCAGCAGAAGGCCTCACACAGTCAATGGCAGAGCACTCCTCGTTCGCCTTATGCCATTTGTTGTACTTGCTCCGAGCTGCTTGTTTCTGCGCTGCTGGTTTTGAGGCTGTCGACTTGGGGGCCGTTTTACGAGACTTCTTGCGTCCAGTTGGAGTGGCTGTTGCAACAAAAAATAGCGTCATACAGACTTGTGCTTTTCTTGTGCACGTAATCCACATAGCCCTGACACAACTTCATGAATGGTGACACCTATATATATAATTACACGCAAAAGGCGCCAATTTTGACTTTTGGGCTGTTAAAAAGGATTACTTTTTGCCAAAACCTCAAGAAATAGTGAATTCTGATGGTATGTATAGAAAGTCTGGAATACAAGGGATGGGCTTCTGTTAGGTAGTATGCCTCTAATAGGACAAATACAGTTCTACTTAGTTCTATTAACATTTTAAGTAGGCTTATTTTTCTTTAAACTACTAATTGTAGGCTTTCTCATCATTTTCAGCTCTTGGGAGTTGAAGATTTCTCGAAAATGGCTGTACATACCAGAAGTGAAACATATCTGTCAGCAAAATTAAGTAAACAGAAATCCCAAAATCCTCACCTGCTCTTTTGCGCTTAGCGTCAGCAGCAGGAGACACGGCCGGACTGACGGTGAAATTGAGCTTAGTTGACATAGGACTAGAAGAGGTCGTCATGCTGACCACGGGTTCCGGGTTAGAAACCGGATTACGCAACAAAGTGCTGATCACAGGATTGGAAGAGGTGGCTGCGGATGATCCTGGAAAAGGAAAAACAAATTTACTCAAATTTCCTTGTGAGGTCATATCCCTATCCATCCCATTTTATTCTCTATGACTCATGAGCAATTTGTGAGGTCATATCCCATTCTTTCAATGCTATCAATACAAGTCACCAACTGAGTATCAATGAGGTCGCAAGTTACTGAATGACAGTTCATTTCAATTCATTGGATACGGCCTGTTGTGAGGTCATTTATGCGCACAAGCAGCTTCGTTGACTGAAAATAATATAATCATTCTCAAATTTGTGAATTGTTAATCGCTTACCCGAAGGACCATCCATATCTAAATTGAAGATATCGTCATCACTGTCCGCAAAGTTCTCCACGGCTTGAATAGCCACTCGAAAAACATCATCCTCATCAAGAATCGGAGGTGAGAGATTTTCTCCAAGTTGTGCTGAAGAAGTACTGCCCGTTGAGTTGCGTTCTGCGATTATGTGGTCGAGAGGAACGAGGCTATTGCTCTGGCAACTGCAACAGAAAAATATATTAAAATACAGAATGGATAAGGACTTAAGATGGTTAGGTGATAGGGTTTACATCCAATATTTATGCACTGATTGGTTCATTGGAATAGGCAAGTAGGTACCAGAGTAAATAAAGCCACGTGCCCGCCTGGCACAGGGTAAAACATCGGCTTATATGGTTTGCCCATAACGGGAACCGAATCCGGGATCCAGAGGTTACGAGTCTAGCCTCAGCTAGGCCATTTAAGATCAGTTTCAGAGTTACTCCAAATTGCTCTTAAACATTTCATGTCAGACCAGCAATTGAAATACTTGTAAATCTAAGTCTCCAAAGTTCCAATTGATTTTAAATTTCAGTTTTGTAATTTGTTTCACCTGACATTATTTCATACTAAAGTGAAATTGTACATGACTACTACATGTACTATCTCAGAAACTAATATAACCCATGTATACCCAGTATTGGAAATATCCTTGAGCACCAGAGTTCTGCCAGAGTTGGGACTTGTGATGAGTTTGCGAACAGCACTGTTTCCCTGGCTGCCGAGTTTGTAACGAGGTGGCGTTTCATCCCTCTCGACAAGGGACGTGGATGTTACTGGGCTGGCAGGGAGGGCGGCCAAAGGGTCCGAGGTCTGGGCTTTCGAGGGAGATCCGATCTTTTCGAACTGAAAAGTAATAGTTCAGAATGAGTCCTTCTCTGGATATTCCCAGGTCTAAATTGTGTACAGACCTATCTGAAACTATCAGTATCTGAAATCATCATCATCCAAATATTTCAGAATTTTTTTTAATAACCATTGTATTTCACAAAATCATTAATTATCAGTACAGGAGCAATAATATATACTGCAAGAATTTACCATGAGATCTGCCAACCAAAAGAGTGGTTATTTTCTGGGTAAAGAATTGAAAACATAGCAAATACCTTGAAATGGAATTCTGAGTCATCCTGAGGGGCTTCTTGTCCTGGGCGTACATTTTTTCCATTCAAATGACCGAACATCACTTCGTCCCCATCTTGAAGCACTTGGTTCACCTTCACCTTTAATAAAATAAGTTTATTCTAAGTTCTCAATAAAAATACAAACATTCAATATTGAGTACAGGGTGGGGAACCAAAATTTTCCATGAACTTCCTTGTGCTAAAAAAGCATCTAACATCTACAGGAAAATTGTGAAAACAATACAGCATAATCATTAAGGTATCAGCCATACCTGTGGAAGGTTAGAATAAGCTGTGATTAAAAATGACTCCACAGGAGACAAAAAGGAAGAGGTGGTCAGATTTGCTTCAGTGCCAAATGGACAAAAAAACAATCTCCGACATAGTCAGGGTGACCTCACAACCGGAATACAACATCATGAAGGCAATCAATGATGGGAAAGGAATAAGAGGGAAGTCTGGGAGTTTGTGGAGAGAATTAAGAGAGGAATGGAGCATTCCTGGAGTCACTGACGACAAAACTGACAAGGTACCTGCAACCTCAAAGAGAGAGGTGGTTGAAGAGCTTCAGGTGGACCTCAAGGCTGCCAGAGCGGCTATGCAAAATGATTTTGGCCTGAAATCATATGTCAGGACCCCAAAGACACCATTCGGCCTTTTCCATGAAGGCCAGAAGATAGAAATGGTGAAAAAATTATGGGCTACATTAGATTATGGGCTACATTTTGGATTCTATTGTCAATAAAAGAAATCGCAAATTCTATATAAAATCAATAGAAGATGTCAATGGGACATTCAGGGCAAAGTATCCAGCTCTCGCAATGGTTTTGGGAGTCATGACTTCAGATAGAAAAATCATGCTTTTATTTATTTTTCATGCGAGTAAAGGGGGACGGACCTGATGCATACTACTAGATCCAGTGATGTCATGTTTTGCCATGGCTGGATGTGAATTACCCCAATGGCATCTGTAGGCAGACTCAGGATGGTTCCCCATGCCTTATGGCCAAGAAAGTTCAGGATTTCCACTTAAAGAAATTTCGGAGACTTCTGGGCGGCCAACTTCTGGCCCTTCTCCAGCTCGGACCTTAATTCCCCTTAATTTTCCATGTGGGGCATCTTAGAATAGTTCGTCAACAAGACCTGTCACCATGATGTTATTGTCCTCCTTACTGTCTTCATGGCTCACGGCCTCATAATATGAAGCCGCTTTTTTTCAAAACATCACCAAGTTTAGACGGCCATATTGAATTTTTGATCGGAGATAATACAAGTCAAACTTCACCAAAATGATCCTTTTTGTCTTGTTTCTAAGGCCTGAAAATATGAATTTGTTGTGACTTAGCAAAACCTTTCATTTCGACTGAAGTTTGAAATATTCCAAATTTTGAAAAATTTGCTTCCTCACCCTGTATGTTTAGACATTGACCGTGTTGACCGCACAAAAGAACATACAAACTTGTATTGTGTATAGCACACAACAATTTTATTGACTAGAATATGAAGTCTTTTAAAATATCTTCCACCTCTCCACATATTTCTGGTTGATTTTCTACACATTATGTTGATTTGGCTTATATTTGTAAAAAAAATTACATGGTGTGGATAAATAAAAGAAATCTAAATCTAATCTAATCTAACACTGACAGGCTGATGCCAATGCCTTTGATGAAATTGAAAAACACCGAATAGAACAGATTTTACAAAATTTATCTATTTAGATTTCTGACAGTAAGTGCTTCTGGAATGGTCATCTAAATCTCTAGGTTGTGATAGAATATTGGTAGAATATGTCTTGATTGATTGACTGAATATGTCTTGATTGATTGATAGAATATGTCTTGATTGATTAATTGGTAGAATATGTCTTGATTGATTGATTTTATTTAGATATTTTTGCAGTCAATATATACATGTTTGTAAAAAAGACAAGAAGTATTAAGTGTAAAAAAATCTTGGATTACACATTAAAGTCTCACATGAGACTTATTTCCAGTGTGGTCCATAAATTCATGTTCAAAAACAGACTTCTGTGCACTTCTGAATGAGACCTTTCCTCTGTTATGTCTGTGTTTTATAAGCAACAAATAAGATTAAACAGTTATTATTGTGAAAAGTAACAAAACATACTCGAACATTATTGACGTAAGTGCCGTTGACGCTGTTGTCTCTGATGATGTATCGAGTTTCTCCGTTTTCCAGAACGCAGTGGATCTCCGAATGCCATCGAGAAATAAAACTCTTCAAGACGCTCGAGTCTAGGTAGAAGTTGTTCCCAGAGTGACGACCAAACCTGGTCACGTCAGAATTCAACCTACAAACAGAAAGATAAATTCAAACTGGAGTCGTATGAACAGGGCTAGAAAAAATGTGAATTTCCAGGCAATTTTATGAAGTACGACAAAATTTCCCGCGAATAATTGCGAATGAAGCGACTCCTTTCACGTCAGAAATTTGGGCCTTTCTTCAAAATTTTCTAGTGAGATTTAGAAATTAGCAGGCATACTCGAATTCCCTAAATTTTCCAGCCATGCGTATGGAGCTCTGAAGTTCTGGACCCTGAGGGCTCCAGTTATTTGATTTATCCCTGGGACCAAAATTAAATAGAAAATACTACTAAATAGTAGTAACAGGTCTGCATAGATAGCAAAAGCTTATTATTTGCTCTCCTCGTGTTCTATCCATATTCAGTGTTCCAGTCAGAATTTCATTTGGGCACTAGTACATGGCCTTATGGTACAAAAAAGGGGGTAGCGGTATTTTTTGAAATGTACAACAATGCTATACTTTTCGGAATCCTTGGGTGTTGTGCTATCTTTTTTTGGTGGATGCCAATTTTTTCCATGGTTACCAAAGGTGAAATATGTTGCCATAGCAACCAAGGTCAATTTTTTTAAAAAATTGACAAATCTTCATATTTCAAGATAATTATTGTCAACGGCCAAAATCAGAATATCAGGGTTAATACTTCCTTGAAAGGCACTTTTTATGGTCAGGTGACCTATGAGGTCAAGGGTCGTTGTCATGGTAACAAATGTGAGCAAATTTCAAAATTAAAGGTCTTTTAATCTCAGCTGAATTTTACGGACCTCGCATTGCCCAGGTTATCATCAAATTTAAAAACCAGTGGAGTCATTAGTGGAACCAGTATGTGTACTGTTTCTATACATATGCACATTACATTGGTGGCCATGGAAACCAGGTAAGAAGCAAAACTTCAAAGTCATGTCTGCTCAGTCACATCTAAATTGGCTAATTGGGCAACTTTGATATCACCAATGTACTATTTTATCAAACCTAGGTTGAGATATTTTTAAAGTTTTGCATTTATTTATGTTTCAAAAATAATTTTTTGGCCTAAAGTGGGAATTGTCACATCCTGCTTCTTGTCTGTGGTTGCCATGGCAACCGTTTTTATATGTTGTGTTATTTTGGTAATAATCTCCAAATTTCACCTCAAATATATATAAGAAATTGTCTTTTTCATATGAAAAAATATTCTTGGATAAAAAGGGGTATATGTGATCACATGACCACAACTGTTAGAGATCCAGGTCATTTTGAAAGTGAGGTTCAAAGATAAGAAATGCATTGTTATATTGGCGGCGAAGTAATAAAATAACAAGTTTTTGCCTGTAGGTCACCATCATTATTTTGGTAGCAATGGCTGTTAATTCTATTTTGTAGATATATCAGTTTCCATATTATTTAATTATTGAAATATTTGTTGCCATGGTAACCAGACTGAATGCATATGAGAGACAAATAAGAGGAAATAAAAGGCCAAGAATCATTATTCTGCCCTAGTGAAATATTCTGCCACTATTTCTGTGTTTTGAGGGTCAAACATCTTTTTTAAGCTGAACAGTGAATTAAATTATTTCCTTTCTTACTGAGACAATTGTTTTCCGAAATTACCATGAGGTGACTTCAACCATTCTATGGATGTCACAAATGTGTGTAAAATAGTAGGGCACTGCCCAGTATCTATCCTACTTTCTTGAGAAACAACTATGTGTGCAGCACAGTGTAGCCTTCTTCCCACTAACAGTGGGCATGGTTCTTTTTCATTGAAATTTACCAATCAAATTTCTCCAATATGATGTAGCCTGAGTCTTGGTATAAAATTATTTCTTTTAGAATGCGGCTCATAAAGCCCAATGCTGAAGTTTGCTGTCTTAAACAGTAAAAAAGAAAAGTGTTTCATGAGCCTTGTTTCCAGACCTAACATTTGGGAGGCTGATCGGTTGGGTTAAAGAAATGTTCTCGTTTCATTCTTCAAAAAAAATCTTTTTTACATTTACCATACATTATCATGGTATCAAGGCAGAGAAGGTCAAATCTGACATGTAGATCGTGTTGTCCTACTGCTGTAATAAAAAAGGAGGGTCATCAACCAAAAGTGTATAATTATATCTGTTTTGAAAAGATAAGTATTGTACTCCTAATTTTCATCAATTTCCAACTGTCTCTTTAGGATTAAGCAAGTCTGTTATCATCAAGACAACATAGCATTTAATCAAGATCACTAGTTGGAAGTTACTGAACAAGAAGTCAATCAAAACAGCGTTCAATGCGAGAATCACCCCTCACCTTTACTACAGCAATGTAATCTGACTCAAAATGAAACATACCAGTAATGGTTTGGCCTGACAGCAATGGACTGTCTTACCAAGGGTTCTTTCAATCTATTGACAAACTCAAAGTTGCCCAAAACTTAGACCAGCAGCCTTCCCAAAACTCAGCTGTTCGACTGACTGAAGGACTAAAAAAGAGGTCAAATTTGTGGACAAAGGAAAGAAGTATCCCAATTCAAACTCATGACTGCTATTTGGAAAGCTGTGAATGGTCTAGCACATCAGTACCTCAAAATGATGAATGAACTCATGAATACCAAACCAAAAAAGATCAAAAGGCAGTAAGGAAAGTACGGAAGTAGGGTAAAGAACAGAGCATTTTTAAAACCAGCATCATTGCTGTGGCACAGCCTTCCAGAAAGTGTAAGGATTTTAAAAAAAATTGATATAAGAAACGGTCAAGACATACCTGTCAATTCAATACATTACTATTATGCATGCTTAATGTGAACTTACCTCATCGCCAATGCTATTTGTACTTTACTGTTGTTACAAAAGGAATAGAAAAATATTCATGATAGGACTATACAATGCATACATTAATGTTATGAAGGAGACACTTTCCCCCCAAAATATTGACACATTTCCTGTCACAATAAAATAATAAAGCCACTGTTCACTGAAACTTTCAGCTAGTAAGCGGCATTATTGGATATTATGATTCTGGTATATGCTACTGGAGCACTATAGCAGCTGTGGTTATGATTTTTGGAGCTAATTGAAGATTGTTAGATTTAGTTTTGACATCAAATTTCTTCATTGACATGGCATTCAGAGTGTCATAATTTGACAAATTTGGAGTCCTTAAAAAGTTGGAACAGTGACAAAATGGCACCCCCAATTTTTTTAACCAACAAACTCAAAATTACCATCTACCAGATTTTCATGTTTCCCAAGTGCTCAACTTCACCAAGAAATTACATATATTCACCAGTTATAGAAATTGTTTTATATTTTTAATTTTCCTGAAAAAGAATTTTAGCCCAAAAAAAAAACTTGTTTAATTTGAACTGATTTTTGTAAGTTGTATTAAAAACGTGCCAGATCAGTCAATCAATCCATTTCTTAATAGACCAATTGAGCCTCTCAAATGCATACCATGGCATTGGCAACCAATTACCCAGTACACCTCTGTCAGCCAATCACATTTCAGTATTTGAGGGAAATAATTCCCATATTCTTTGTTGTTCAGTTATCCTCTCATGTTTGACTGTTTGAGTGTTTGTCTCATGGTATAATGGACCCCGATATTCTGAAAAACTATCGTCCAGTTTCAAATTTGCCATTCATATCAAAACTGCTTGAAAGAATCGTCAGCAAACGTATTGACAGTCACCTCAATCGCTTCGATCTTCAGGACGACTACCAATCAGCATATCGTAAATACTACTCAACTGAAACTGCACTTTTGAAAGTCCAAACTGATATCGTGGAAGCTCTGGACGGTGGTGCATCAGTTGCTCTCATCATGCTGGACCTCTCCGCCGCGTTTGATACGCTTGACCATCGAATTTTGTTGGAGAGATTTGAACACTCCCTCGGCATATCAGGAAATGCTCTTCAGTGGCTGGAATCTTACTTAACAGGTCGCACTCAGTCTGTATGTGTCAACTCTGTGAATTCTCAGGAGGTAGTCCTAAAGTATGGTGTGCCCCAGGGATCTGTTTTGGGTCCGAGAGGGTACTCCATGTACACAGCACCACTTGGCACCATCTTTCAAAGACATGGCATGCAGTACATGTTGTATGCGGATGACTCGCAGAGTTACACCGTCATCAAGCCGAAACAGAACTGGTCACAACCAGCATCATCCATGGAAACCTGCGTCTTGGAGGTCAAAAAGTGGATGGATGCGAATAAATTAAAGATAAACTGTGATAAGACTGAATTCATCGTATTCAAGTCCAGACATTACAATCTTTCAGTTCAAGATCTTGCCATTAGTGTGGATGATTCCATTGTTGCACCAGTTGATCATGTGAAAAATCTAGGAGTTATTCAAGACAGCTGCCTCACTATGGAAAAACACATCAACAATGTGACACGGGCCTGCTACTATCAAATCAGAAATATTGGCAAAATTAGGAACAACATCACTACTGACGCCTGCAGAACATTGGTTCATGCAACAGTAACATCACGTTTAGACTATGCAAATTCCCTCCTTTTTGGACTACCAAACACATTGATCAGCAAATTGCAGAGGGTACAAAATACGGCAGCCCGCATCATCACACGAACGCCACGCAGACAGCACATTACACCAGTGCTGGTCAGACTTCATTGGCTACCCGTAAAGCAGAGGCTGCAATACAAAATTTTGCTTTACACGCATAAAGCTATGAAGGGCAGTGCACCGTCTTACATTTCTGATTTGATTGATGTACGCCAGTCTCCAAGAAATCTACGATCAAGCGACCAGTCATTATTGATTGTCCCTAAAGTTCGCACAGCAACTTATGGTCCCCGGTCTTTCAGGCATGCAGCAGCTACTTTGTGGAACAGTTTTCCTGAGCATTTGAAAGAAATTGACAGTCTAGATCAATTTAAGAGACAACTTAAAGCTTACCTTTTTAAAGACGCTTTTATGGACTATTTATAAGATGATTTTAATGTTTTTTCAATTGATTTTAATGTATTTACATTCTATTTATATTTTTAAATCTCTTTTGTAAAGTGCCATAGAGAACTTTTTTAAAGCTATTACTGGCGCTATATAAATTTTGTATATAATAATAATAATAATAATATAATAATAATAAGCCAGTTATTCACCATGGGATCAGGAATATGTGTTTATCACACCTCGGCCTAAAGACCTTGGGTGATAAATCACATATTCCCTCTCCCGTGGTGAATAACCTTTACATATACAACAAAAGTAAGAAGAACAGTCTCATTCTTCTCAAATATTCTAGAACAGACGACCTTCTTCAGGTGATATCCCTATCAATGTATTAAATGTTATTCTCTGTGACTCACAGTACATGAGGCTCAGTATATATCCTATACTCTCAATGCTATCAGAACAAGCAATCTACTGAATCACAAGTTACTCAATGACAAATTGACATCTCATTTCAATGCAATGAATAGGGCCTGTTGTGAGGTCATTGATGGCCACAAACAGCTGAATATAAGTAATGTACTCATAATTCTTCGAATGTAACAATCATCACCTGCCCTTTTTTCTTAATAAGCATCATTAGAGAGGTTTTGCTACACGTTCACGTGTGACGTATACGTGTACAAGTGCTATCTAATTGCATTGTTGTCATGGTAACCCCCACGTACACGTCACACGGAAACGTGTAGCAAAACCTCTCTATTGTCTTAATATTTTCTTTTGTATATCAGAGACTATGAGCCTCATTTTTAAACTGAACATTATCCCTGATTTATAAAGTAACATTCATGGCAACAGGATATCATGGCATGGATAATTTTCCTTGGACAATAAATTATTTAATTTAAAGTACAGGCCCTTGTCAGCTTCTTTTTTGGTAAAACTTTGAGATTTGTTTATTTTTATCTAAAATATGAGGCTCTTCTAAACTGTTGTCATGGTTACCATGGTGAGGAACTGGAAGAATCTCAACATTTAAAAAAAGTAAAATAGTACTGAATATCATAAATAAGTGACAGAAAAGTTTGAGAATTATCTTATCTTAGGCAACCCAATGTGTCACATTTGTCAATTAAACTATACCTGGTTGTTCTGGCTATAACCTGGTTACCATGGCTACCAATGAATTGTACATCTATTGAAAGAGTAGACACACTGTTGTAGCATATTTATACACAAATTGTTGATGAAATTGATTAGAATCTGCCAGTATGATGTTTGTAAATTTTAGTTTATGCAAAATAAATCCTTGTATTTGTCTCAAGTGCATTCAGTCCGGTTACCAAGGCAACCAATATTTTTTGAAAATCAGAAATTCTGGAAACTGATATATTTAGAAAATAAAATTAACAGCCATTGCAACCAAACTAATGATGGTGACCTACTGACAATAACTTGTCATGTTCTTACTTTGACGTCAATGTAATAACACATTTCTTACCTTTGAGCCTCACTTTCAAGATCACCTGGATCTCTAATTGATGAGGTCATGTGATCACATATACCCCTTTTTATCCTAGAATATTTTTTCATACAAAACAGACAGTTTATTATACACATTTAAGGTGAAATTTGGAGATTTTTACCAAAATAACACAACATATAAAAACGGTTGCCATGGAAACCACAGACAAGAAGCAGGAGGAGACAATTCCAACTTTAGGCCAAAAAAATATTTCAGTAACTTAAATAAATGCCAAACTTAAAAAATATCTCAACCCCAGGTGTGATAAAATAGAACATTGGTGACATCAAAGTTGCCCAATTAGTCAATTTAGACGTTACTGAGCAGACATGACTTTGAAGTTTTGCTTCTAACCTGGTTTCCATGGCCACCACTGTGATGTGCATATGTATAGAAACAGTACACATACTGGTTCCACTAATGACTCCAATGATTGTTGAAATTGATGGTAACTTGGGCAATGCGAGGTCCGTAAAGTTCAGCTGAGATTAAAAAACCTTGAATTTTGACCTTTGGTCGCATTTGTTACCATGACAACGACCCTGGATGTCAAAGGTCACTTGACCAAAAAAATCCGATTTTGTACATTTATTAATCCTGATACCTAGATTCTGGTTCTGGGCCAAGGTTTTCATAGAATATGGAGATTCTTACATTTTCAGAAAAACTGACCTTGGTTGCTTTGGAACAAATTCCTGCTTTGGTTGCCATGGGAAAAATTGGCATCCAGCAAAAAATGTTACTACAACTCCTAAGGTTTCCAAAAAGTACAAGACTGTTAGGCTTTTCAAAAAATACCGCTAAATGACATAAGGCCGTGTACTACACGCCCAAATTCTGAAAAGGAGGGCACTTTTCAGATTTGAAGGGCACTTTTCTGAAGTGAAGAGTACTGAAGACCTTTATTTAGTGATTATTTTGCTGTTTACCCCAAATTTGGGCATAATCAAATAGCCTACCTGGAACACTGCATATTCAAAGTTGTATAGTTGCAATATTGCTATAAATACTGATGGGGACAGTCAAATTCTCCTTTTTCAAAAATCTCCTTTCCCAAAATCACCTTTTTCCAAAAGTCAAATCAATTAATTCTGAGGAGTAGTGTTTCACATTTCATCAGCATCTGACTATGCTATTTAGAGACTGATCAGCTGACAGAACTGGGATCTCAAATTGCAATTAATTGAAGCATGGCCCTTTCTTCATTGTTCTTCACTCATCAGCTCATAAATTGCAATCAAGGCCCTCATTTGATTGTTTAAGCTTGGGCTTCAGTGACAATGAGACTGGACTTCCCTCCTTCTGTTTACTTTGACAATTGCCAGTCCTCTGGGGGCACACAACACCCCCAGAAACTTTAAAGGGCCAGGCTTTTAAGTAATTTATCAGGCCAGGGTAATGCTATAAATGGGATTTGAAAATGAAGTTTTAACAAAATCAATACAAAATAGTTGATATATTGGGCTATTTCTTCCAAGTTCATGACTCCTGGAAATAGTTTAAAAATAAATTGACAGCCCAGGGCCAAGGGAGCAGGCTGAACAAGAAAGGCCAAAGGGTCATTTAAATTAAACATTATTGTTGAAAGGTCTTCTCTGAGACTTCTATTTGCAAGCATTTTATTTCAGAACAGAAAACAATGAACAACAATAACAGAATTAAAGTCAAAGTGTGCATTATGTAAAGTGTTGTTATCACATGAAAGGTTGATTATTCGACAGTGACAACACCCAAAAACAGAATACACAAATCAGCAAAGTGCAATCCACAACACAAAATGAGAAGACTCACTTCATGACATCTTTGACTCCAATCAGAGAGGACTGTTTCCCCAGCCTGCGAAGTTGGAACTCCACTGCCTGCCTCCCTTCCATGGTGAAAAGGACTGCAAGAGTCTACTCTCAGAGGATTGTCATTTTCACGATTCAACTATTCGTAAAAGTAGAGTTATTTCAACTTGAAGTAACCCAACCTTCTTGTTTACTCCTCCCGCTAACTTCTCGAAAATGGCGCGGGATTGGCCTCGTTTTGGATCCTCACCAAAAGAGGTCACTCAACTTCAGTACTTGTGGCGACACCTAAGATTTCTTTAAAATCTGATAAATCCTTCAGTACTTTGACTTTTCTCTTCTACTTATTATCAACAGAAATATACATTAATACGAATACTAGGCGCATGCAAAGGACGACCTAAATTAGCTTAAATGTGTGATTTTCATTAAATGAAAATCCAAAATCACAACGTGGCGCTGTAACCTGCAACTTTGGCCCCACCTACCAATTAATTGATCTGTCAAAACAAAATGGCTTTCGAGTCGGAAAACATTAAAAGATCAACTACAAGTTTAGAAAGCAGTAGCTCCAGTGGTGTAGGAATAGCCATGCCTTACAATAGTGATTTTATAGACACAGAGAAACACCGCTATCCTCACAGCATTGTTTGGACACCAATCCCTTGTCTAACGTGAGTACTGACAGTGTGAAAATTTGACATTTCATTTCTGACAGATCAGCAATCAGATGATCCAGGATCAAAACAT
This sequence comes from Platynereis dumerilii, assembly GCA_026936325.1. Classification (NCBI taxonomy): domain Eukaryota; kingdom Metazoa; phylum Annelida; class Polychaeta; order Phyllodocida; family Nereididae; genus Platynereis; species Platynereis dumerilii. Next base: position 7,640,202 of record JAPTHN010000013.1, on the reverse strand, counting down.
TGATTGACAATACATTGTTGTTGTATTTACCGGTTACCATTTTCTGTCAAATAGTTTATTAGATGGGTAGGAGGTATCTAACAACGGCAGAGCCTGAGGATAGATACTCCATCTGAGGAGTACCTACTCTACAAGATAGGAGGATATTTACATTTAACTTTTGTCTTGTGCTGAATCATTGCTTGACGACACCGTCTGCAAGTCTTCTAAAAAATATCTGTAATTTTGTTGAAATTGCTTTATAAATAAATCTTAATTTTCAGATGGTTCCTGCCATTTATTGGACACATGGGAATCTGTTACTCGAATGGGGTTATCAGAGATTTTGCCGGCCCTTACTATGTTTCTGAAGACAATATGGGATTTGGAAATCCGGTCAAGTATGTATTTAATAAAGTACAATGCCAATTCGATACTCAGGTGTTGATATACATCCTTTGCTTTTTCTTAATTGCAACTTTTCATTGTTGCTATCTTTTTGTTTTAAATAGATTCTTTTGATTTCTGAAATAGTAGGCCTATTCAAGAAACAAAAATCTTACATTTGGTGGGAGCAGTGAGTTTAAGTGGTGGTGGCACTGTGATGCTGAGTTCATACAAATAAAACATAAAAATGAAAAAATTATTGTAATGTTATGTTGGGTACTATCAAGACATAGTGTTTGCACAGAATATGAAGCATCATCTGTGTAATACATATATAGATTTTATTGACAACTGGATATCAAACAGTGATACATGTGTCTTTCAATATATATGAAGCAGAAAATAGAACTACAGCTACAGACTACAAATATTGGTGTATAGAATATGGGTTTACTTAAAATAATGGTATGTTTTATGCAATTCGGCAATGTTCAAGAGTCTTTGAGAGTCCATTCTAGAGATTCATTAATTATGTCCATAATTTAGATAAATACACATGAAATGTTTGTAAAATGAGGTGAATTGTTAGAAACAGTATTTATAGAGAATAAGCTTTGAAATTAGTTGAATATTACACGGTCCCAGCTTTGCGAGATAGGCGATAGCATATAAATATATACAGTAATACTGACAGTATAAAACCACATACTAATAATGTCTACAAGGTACAGAAACATATCTATGACTATTTGGCACATTTACTAAATAATAGACTGAAACCCAGGGAAGCTATGTTATTGCTCTTTCCATAGAAATGATCAATTGCAATTAGCCAATCATCCAATCAAGGAAGCCACATGCTTAATTGCAATTGCAGTGGCTTCCTTTTGTCTAGCTCTCAGACTCTTGAATTGCAATTAAGATGATTGGTCTATTGTTGGACAAAACAAAAGGCTTCAGGTGTAGTACTTAGTGAAGCTGTGTACCTAGGTACAACCTACTGTATGGTCAACTGCACATTCTGATTGTATATCTTGTAATCTTGAAACCTATATTTATTTGACTGTATGAATATAATTAAAAGTCCAATTAAACATAGGATTTCTGCTATTATATAACAGACAGCAAAACTTCTTAGCATTCCTGAAAAGACAGCTACAGTGTAGCCTGAGAGACAGACACTTAGACAGCTAGACAGACAGAGACAGACCGACTCCAGAGGCCTGATTATCATCCCGTCAAAGTCATGAATACTCATTATTTGATTCGGGGGACATTTTTCAGATATTGGCAAATGAGCCTGGATGGCGTCCCTGGCATCAACCCTCAGGAGATCTGGGACAGAGGAGTCCATGACGCGTCCGAGGAATACAAGGGGAGAATGGTGAGGAATTTAATTAAGTGACAAAAAAAAAGCCTTAATTTATGACTGAATTTACATGCTGAAAGTTGCACTTACTGGCTAACTCGTTTCAGTGGTAGTATTTTCTTGATATTAAATCTTGCACTGATAAGATATTGTCATGAGCATCCTGAGATCCAATATTTCACTGACGCCGGAGAGTTATAAGTATACGATATTAATCAGTGATGTAGTCGAGGCCGGGACATCCGAGGCCGAGACTGAGGCATGAGCCTCTGAGACCGAGGCAAAGCCCGAGGCCTTCAAAATGTGGCCTCAAGGCCTGCCTGGAAGACGAGGCCGGCCCGGAGGCCTCCTCACTGGCCCAAAGACACCCGAGACACCCGAGACAAGGTCAAGGATCTGGCATCTGAGACCGAGGCAAGGTCAAGGATCTGGCATCTGAGACTTAGCCAAGGTCAAGCCATCGAAATATGGCCGCGAGGCCGGCCTCGAGACCTCCTACACTGATAGTAATTATATTCCTATTTCAGCACAACCTGATTTGTGACAACTGCCACTCCCACTGTGCTTATGCCCTGAACACCATGCGCTACAAAGGATCGACTTCGTGGAACATGGTCAAGCTCTGCTTCCTCATGATGTGCCACTCCAGATATGTCAGGTGTGTTGATCAACTTTCGTGTTGGAACCTCCAAGTTATAGTTATAAATAGTTATGCAATTTGGTAAATTTCATGTTACATGTAATCAAATAGACGACTTCCTTTAAAATTACTAACTTATTCATGAAATTTTGTTGCATTATGAAAAATGATGAATGCATAAAAAATTGTTTTTTTAAAATTGTTTCCCTATTTATGCTTGAAGTTTTTACTGCAAATATTCCGAGAACAAGCATAGAAGCTTCTATGTGAACTTTCAAATACACGAGGATATTAAAGATTTTGCCCAGCTAGACTTAGTGAATGGCTGAAATATATTTTTGATTGCAAAATTTCTTTAGCAGTTGCAAAATAATTTTTGGTAAAATGAAACAACCATGAATTATTTCATTGATTTCAGTAGAGATGCAAACTATTTTTCAATTAAGATTTAACCATAATTTTCCTGAAGAACAATCATCATTCTTTTTCAGCACGAGCGCCTTCCTGAAGACCTGGGTTCCGTTCTTTTTCATGATGCTCATCATCCTGACCATTGTGCTCGTCAGCCATTTTGTTTGAAGAATTAACGAACAATTGCGATTGTGATACCTCACTATGGACTGCGTAGTGATTTCCTCAATTACCAAGTTTTGGATTTGTTCTGAAATTTGACATTCAGATTACTGGATTATTGAACTAATGGACATTGCTCTGGAATTTGTTACTATCATAATTGGAAATGTATAATGGCCCGGTTTACTTTGGAGCAAGAAGTTAAGAGTGAAGGGTCTACAAATTTTTGTCGGGGAGGGGGGTTTTTGGAGGCATGAAAATACATTATCATTTCACAAAATAATATGTTACACTTTTAGGGGCATAAATTCCACCCTGCACTCCGCTCTGAATCACTATTCATAATCCTGTCTCGAACAAGTTTTGGAAAGAAGGTGGAAATGGTATTAAAATGTTTTGATTTGTTCCATTGCTATCTATGGATATTTAGATATTGTGTGTAATTATGTATTAATTATCTATTTCAAAAATAATTTGAGGGTCCAGGGTTCGAATGCGGCTCTTGCCAGGTCACCTGGGCCTATGTTGGACGGCTGTTTCAATCGTCCTTCACCTCATTGCAGTGTCCTCCCCCTGGCGTAATTAGCCTACCAAATGCATAAATAAAGGACGTAAAGCCCCAATCATCCATCCATCCATCAAAAGTAATTTGATGCTTGGAAAGTGGAAGATCCCTCACATGGGGTAAATGTGTGCCCTATCTATTATTTTATCAGACAAGCTTCATGAATAGCCAGCAATAGCCTAATAGAGCTGCACTTTTCCGCATCTACCGCACTCCCTTTAGTTATTAATATTTTATCCAATTATAACTAAAAGGGAACGGTTAATTTTTCTTTTATTTATTTATTTAATTTTGTGTACAAAGTGAGCACAGCAGTAATTTAACATTTTGTGTAAATTTTGTGTAAATATAAGGGGTTGAAATACGCCAAAACCCTTTGAAAACTTTGTGGGAGTGTGCAAAACAAAATTTGCTCCAAAAATTTAGGGCTCCTTGCAAATTCTTGCAAGTTTTGGAATTTGGACTCAAATTTCAAGCCGTGAATGCATTTAAAATCATTCTTTACGTAGTGATTGAATATCCGGAGACTTCTCTTTTTGTATTTTGGCAAAATCCGAACTAATTGTACAAATTGTGTGATCTGTATTAATTTCTGTTATCACCTGTAATTATAAATTGCCAGTGAAAGTGTGTAACATTTTGGAAGAATTAAACTTTCATCATTTAATCAAAATTTCACGACTCTTAACCATTGTATTAACTGGCATCATCTTTGACTCTCCATAGGTCTGGCTCAGAGGTTATGAACAGAAATTCTTAAGTTGTAAGTTACAAGAATGTATTTCTAGTGAAACAATCATTGTTTGTGTACTTAAATTATTTACGTGTGTGCTATCATTTTCCACATATGACTAACTCCTAATTATTGTTAATTTGAATCTCGCTTTTTTTTTTACTTGGACCTTCTGGTAATTCAAGTTATTAGCATCAGACAGAGCATCAAAATTTTTCGTAGACGTTTCTTAATAAAGTGTTAACTGTTAAGTCAAGTTTATTTGTTAGACGTGATATTGAAGAATTTTGTCTACTGTACATAGAGGTATTTAGGGTGACAACCATTAAAAATTCTGGAGTGGTTAAGTTTTCCTTGATGAGAAATTATTTTGCCAGGCATATTAATTTATTTTGAGCATGCAACAATATTGGTTTCAAAATCAAACAAACTGTGTAGAAATTATAGTTTCAAGATTGCACAAAAATATTTTTTTTCCGAAATGGGCAAGAAATAATTTTAAACCCCTCCTCCAGATATCTAATGGTTGCCCCCTTACTATACTCCAGATATTGACTTGTGTCTCAAGTCTTGGTTGTGTGACAAACGAAGACATGGGCTACATGTATGAATAAATAGTTAAGTTTTATTCACAGATCTATATTCACTTATAATTCAAAACATTTTTAATTGACGAGGTATGACCAACAAAAATATCAATAAATAATCAGATATTTTTTAATTGATTACAATATATTAGACTTAGAAGACCTGCAAATTATACATTGAAATTGATCAATGAACATGCAAAACCGTCATGGAAGAGCAAACAAAGTTAACATTTTTCATTGTTTATGACTGAGCACATTTTTAGTGCGAACTAGCACTTGTCTGGATATATGATTTATATATGAATACATTTAAAATGCACATGTATATTAGACATTCCTTCTTGTGTTAATAAGAAATTTGCAGTCAATAATTATTATCTTCATAATATCACAATCATGAGCATTTTTATGAACAGGATTAGAAATCCTTAGCGTTGGCTATTACAGCACTGATTAGTATTTGGTGAGTAGTTCCGCTAATCTAACATTTTTAACTTTGTCTAATCTCAATAAAGATATGTACACACTACTAGGGTATATTCTGGCACTGATAATCTTTTACAATCAAAATCATTGGCAAGAGACAGGTTACCATGGCTACCCTAAACCTAGTAAACCATTTACCTTGACTGCATGTATACAATAGTTATGCACATACAAATTATGAGGCACGATAGGCATGATTTAAAAATAAAAACACATCTTACTGTAATTATTAGATATTGGGTGCCAGGGGATTATGTATTGTATGAGAGGGTGCTGGCATCAACCATAGCCTTGGTTACCATGGTAACTATAAACATTTTCCTTGACAGCGATGTATACAATGAAAATATTACAATGTACATAATAATGGAAAACTAAACAAAAGTATGTCATACAATATATGAAAACAAAACAAGAAAAATTATTATCATGGTTATAGACACCAACAAAAATAAATTTATAATTCCAAACAAACCAACAAAAGACATAAACTAGCTATCGACCATCCATCACAGTTTTCAAATGTCCTGTAATTAAAATAAATCTATTTCTTAAATAACTTTAGATATCTCTATATTGCATGGTATAGCATTTTTGGAATAAATCTATATTTTACATTATACTCGTAACCCATACCTGAATAGTTTATCAAACAATTAGCGTATCAATAGATAAATCATGGTTGACCATGACTTATCACAGTTTGAATTTTGGAGGCTTACATTATATATAGCACCAACAAATAGGCACATGTGTGGCACTGAATAGAAATAAACACATTTAGGCATTTAGGCCTGTGTCACACAGTGGTCAGGTTTCTGTCTACATGCAACCAGTCATTGTAAAATCTACGGTGATTTTGGCTCCAGCGCTCCCGAGCTTTTCAAAGCCCTTTGTGCATCTGCATGTAATTGGGCCTCGTCACTGGTTGTCAGTGCATAAATACTAGACATAAAGCCCTGTCACGCAATCTTTTGCAGAAGTGAACGTGTAATAATTGAAAAATACTGAAAATAGCTGTCTCAGCACGTGATAGTTGAAATCTGAAGTTTCGCGTTGGTCGAACATTAAATAAAATTTTCTTCAATTTTCGCCTCAAACTGAATAACCCCCTCGGGTAAAGCGGGTGCAAGAGACGCTTGTTCGTATTGTTGCGATTCTTGTAAAATGGTGTCCGATGACCCTCGGGAACTGACAAGTTTTGCTGTAGATGATGTTGATTGTCTTGAAGCAGATCGGCTGATCATTCCCAATTGCAAGTCTTTTGCTACCTCGTCAAAGGTGCGATTTTTCGTTTCAGGCATTCGTAAAATGATGAAAATGAGGCTGAATAGCAGAATTAGCATAAAGAGGAGGAAGGTGTACGCTTGCAGAATGTTCTGTTAAAGAAAAAAGGACAAAAAAGTTTCCATTTATAAAATCTTCAGTCATTGTCAGCAAGAACTTGATTTCTTGGTCACATCACATGGACATCAAAATAGGTCATGATGACCCCATTCCAAATGGAACAACTAAACAATTCTGAACATCACACCATTGACATCTTACTGCCAATATTTATTTTTATAATATATTTTTATTAAATTAGATCATTGATTTTCGGATGAATGTGTAAAAATACACTTCAGCAGATTCTCTGGGTGTAAAAATACAGCGCTTGATGACTTATCAGTGGTGTCACTAAGGGGGGGCTAGGGGGGGCTGAGCCCCCTCAAATGGAGCTTTCAGCCCCCCAAAAAAATCTTGGGCAAAAAAAAAAGAAATTTTCCAGGTATGACACTGGCAGTGAAAGAATAACCAGAGCCCATGAAAAGACACTGCACATAGTACGTTGTGCACTGTGTCATTATTTTTGCAGTTTAAAAATTTGAGTATAGACCAGCAAACATCTGAAATCATAGAATTTTCAGACGACTTGCGCTTCAATCCTTCGGGCCTCTGACAACGCTTCTAATCTTTGGGGCTTCAGCCCTCCCAAACTTGCATTTCTGGTGACACCACTGTGACTTATTCTGTTGCGAGACCAAAATCATGAGTGGAAATCATCTTTTCAGCCTCTTAAGAAAGGAGCTATATATCGGAACTTTCACGTGTATCACGAAGGCTCTTAGCATTAGCAAAAATGGCAAGTCCTGCAGTCAACCAATTATGATGTATACTCTATATTCTAGACTGCACTTAGAAAATATTATTTAAAAAAACAATAAAAATATTGGTAGAAGTGAGTTTCATACCTGCAGGAACTTGAATGAGATGGCCAGGATGAAATTGGTTGTCCAATTGACGCCTTGTGCAAGGGACATGGCTGCCGGACGTGGTTCTTGTCTGAATAGCTCTGCACAGATAACAGCCGGTATAGCACCTTGAAAAAGAAATGCAAAATACTTAACACAAGATTAAAGGCCGGAATTTGTTTCTAAATTTATCTACCGTGAATCTTTTTTTTCACACACATGCATTTCTTGGAATTTTTGGGGGGTTCTCCTTTAACATACAAGAGGAATATTAAAATTCTCTATTAACGAGCATGTGAATTTCATCAAAGGAAACTTTAATTCATCTGACATAAATGGATCTGTTTATGACTGTTTAAAATGCTACTCAAAAGCATGTGACTTCATCAAAGTAATGCTTGAGATTGTCCAGAACCTTGAGTTTATCGTACCCTTTATGGGAATTTCTTGTATCATTTCGGATTTTTAAAAAAATTTGCAGCCAAGAGGCAAAACCTTCTATCTTGTTCAAGAGGCAAAACGTTCTATCTCGTTCAATTGGCCCAAGAGGAAAAAAGGTGCTGTCTCGTTCTAGTGGGCCAAGAGGCAAGATGTTCTATCTCGTCCAAGTGGGCCAAGAGGCAAAAAGATGCTAGTTCGTTCAAGTGGGCCTAGAGGCAAAATGTTCTATCTCGTTCAATTGGGACAAGAGGCAAAAAGATGCTATCTCGTCCAAGAGGCAAAACATTCTATCATGTTCAAGTGGCCAAGAGGCAAAACGTTCTATCACGTTCAAGTGGTCCAAGAGGCAAAACGTTCTATCTTGTTCAAGTGAGCCAAGAGGCAAAATATTCAAGATGTCCAAGAGGCAAAATTACTATCTCGTTCAAGTGGGCCAAGAGGCAAAATTACTATCTCGTTCAAGTGGGCCAACTGGCAAAAAGATTCTCTCTTGTCCAAGAAGACCAGTTGGCCAAAAATTCTTTCTGGTTCAAATGGGAAACTTTGTTGTTGGGTTTTGTTGGACCCGTTCTTCTGCCTTGTCATATCTTAAGTTTCTTTAATTATTTAATAACTGAAAAAGAGCCTACCAAGTCCAAGTGCAAATCCAATGATGAAGGTGATAATGCATGAGATGCTGACATATGCCATCCAGTGATAGGTCTCCTGAAAATACACATGTATTGAATATAAAATTTTATAACAATTCCCAACAATTCCACTTCAATGTACACGGGGCAGCACTCTTTGGAGTGCATAGTCCCAACTGGCTATGCAAGCACCCCCAGTGGCAAATTAAGGAAAATTCTTTTTCAAGTTGGCCAATTGGCAAAAAAAATCATTCATTTGAATGAGTGACCTTGATGTGTAACGCAAGAGATCTATGCTGATATTTTTGTGGAGCACATGCTTTTGTGGTGCACATTTAAATCACCTTGCATTGTAAGACTGCCCCTTTTGTGGTCATGAAGTGGTCTCTTCTTGGGGCGCGGTCATCCCTCAGCGTGCAAAATGCACTGAGAGTACAACTCACTTCACTACAAATTAAGGTGGTCACATATGGCAAGCAGTTCCTATAGCGGGGGTCTTATAAGGCAGTGACATAATTTTGTACATACATGTACACAAAATCATTAAAATTTGCAGATCGAGCCCTCCTTTTACATTTTTATTTTTCATGAGTAACGGAACAAGAATCCAAGGATTCAAAGTTTGGGGAAGCGGTATGAAAGGTGTTTCGCATTGGGAGCAGGAACAAATTGCGAATATACCCACATAGCGGAGACCCTTTTCTGAGAATTTAAAAAACCTGTACATGTATGACTGTATAAATTATGTATTACAAGGTTTTCCAATGCTTGGGCCCTATGACCTTGAAAAGTATGTCAAGGTCATCCATAGTAAAAAGCAGTCATGTTCCGTTCCATGGTAGCATTCCTTACTGCCCCACATGTTCTACCAGTGTACATACATTTGATGACCCTGTAGAAAGTTTTCTGTTAGACTGCTTCAAACCATTCAATAGCCTACTCTGCACTCAATTTTAAAACATGATGTATCATATTTGCAACAGACTAGACCAATCTTGATTTGCGCTCACCTGCAGATTGAGCGATATTGTCAGAAGACCCATCGAGGAAATTGTGAGAGCCATTGGATAGATTAGCAGTGGTCTCCTGCCCAGCTTTTCAACTAGGTTTATCTGGAACGAAAAAAAAACTTCTCAGCAACCATATTAACTCGAGGCAACTTGCTGTTTGAAGGCTCCTGTCTGACATATTGAATGTCATCATTATTTGAACTTTAGTAAGAGATTTGACATAATATAAGTGTCCCTTGTCCCTACCGATATAATAGTAGTGAGGACATTGACAAGACCAGTGCCCACAATGGCATAAGGAACTCTTGAGTGAGGAACTCCAGCATTCTCAAAGATCGATTCAGAATAGAAGAATATCTGAAAATAATGAGCATTTAGTTATTTCAATATGAGCATGATGAGATGAAGCAAAGAGTGGACTTTTTTCTTTATGTCTCTTATGACATTGCTTGAATAGCTACAGCTAGGGAAACACTTTGTGACTATTAAAATATGGGAGTAATTTCATAATATAAATTATCGGATACTTTCTATGTTAAACACAAATAGCAAGGCTTCTAACATACGGATGGATAGACGGACATACGAGCAAACACAAATGAACACATAAGTTCCCCCCCCAAATTGATGCACCTAATTATTGAAATAGTACAACAATGCTCCAGAGTGTCTGACTTACCGCATTAATACCCGACCACTGTTGGGCGATCTGCAATACGATGGCCAGTAAAGTAGCTTTCCTCAATTCTGTAGTGGTGAACAGTTGGATTGCTCTGAACTGCATCCCAGTGCACTGTCCTTCCTTTCCTTCCTTTTCTATTTCTTCCAGTTCTGTCTTAACTTCTTCTTTGCCCCTCAGTATCTGCATTGCTGCAAGTCGTTAGAAATTAGTAAAAAAATACTACGTAAGTCCAATTTACAGATCAGACACTTTAGCAGCTTGTGTAGCCCTTCCATTACACCTTAGCTATTTCATTGTTAAACAGGCAAGAGGCCAGGTAGCCATCAACCAAAGCTCAAAGTGCAACAGGAGCTGAGCTACAAGGGAAAAAGTCATTGTGTCGGATGTGCCGCGTAAGTACGTAAATTGGACTTATGAAATTGCCCAACATAGAAACAAGAAGTTATAGCACTATAAGGGAGGAGGAAATGATCATGGAAGTACCCTTTTTTCCCACTATCATAATCAAAAATGAATTACCTCCAGTAGCTCGCTTTACATCATCTCGATTGAGCAACAAAAACCGAGGCGATTCAGGACAAAATGGAAGTGTCAACGTGGAGAGTAATGCTGGGACTCCAGACAAACCTACAAGTATAGGCCAACCATCTTCTGTGCCTGGAAATAACCAGTGATTTAAAGGAATAATTAAGAGTTTAGGCGTACAGCTGTGTGGATCTGCCGCCCCAATTAATATAAAATCATTTTGAAGTAGTAAATCCGCTCTGCCTTGTAATTAACTTTAGGTTGCTGATCTATGCCTCATTCATTTCATTATGCTTCTCCTCAGATTTACCAAAAATACAGTTTATTTATTCGTATGAAACTCTAAGCACGTTGAAGGAGTTTTCAATCTGAAAAATATAAATTTGTAGACACGTTTACTTACCTAATGCCTCCCTGAGACCTATTACTTGTGCAACCAAAATGCCAATGGTTACAGCCAGCTGGTGACATGATGCCACTGCTCCTCTGATTTCTCTCGGAGAGATTTCTGTCAGATAAAGTGAAACCAGACCACATCCCATGCCTGAAATTTAACAAAGAAGATTAAAGATGGTTTATGTGGACCGTCACTGTGGGATGATTCTTTATGAATGTGGACCGTCACTGTGGGATGATTCTTTATAAATGTGGACCATCACTGTGGGATGATTCATTATAAATGTGGACTGTCACTGTGGGATGATTCTTTATAAATGTGGACTGTCACTGTGGGATGATTCATTATAAATGTGGACTGTCACTGTGAGATGATTCTTTATAAATGTGGACTGTCACTGTGGGATGATTCATTATAAATGTGGACTGTCACTGTGGGATGATTCTTTATAAATGTGGACTGTCACTGTGGGATGATTCTTTATACATGTGGACCATCACTGCGGGATGATTCTTTATAATTGTGGACCATGACTGTGGGGTGATTCTTTATAAATGTGGACTGTCACTGTGGGATGATTCTTTATAAATGTGGACTGTCACTGTGGGATGATTCTTTATAAATGTGGACTGTCACTGTGGGATGATTCTTTAGACAAGTTTGACCGAAGGGGAAATCTTTTGTGTGGAAAGCAAAGAAGTATTATTTGCAGACTTCAGTGCCCTCAGTCCGCTGGATCCGCGTTTTACCCACTCCTGCACTGGCGCCGTGCCTCGTTTCCATTCTTAAAAATTTTTCTGATGGACAGGCACGCATGATCTGAGCTCCACTGATTTCAGTGATTGGACATGGTTATCAGAGCTGCCACACCAACTTCTTTTCAACCCTACCTCTGGATTATGTCTAGATCGATATGGAGCTGTTTTGAGGCACGGAGGAACAAACAGTGCTCCAAAGAGACGTTTTTCAGCACCGTTGTCATCACGGCCTGGCAAACCACGTGCATTCATGGCCCGGGAAAACAGTGCGCTTCTGATGTCGTATCCTAGCAACCTATATAGATTTGCACTCTGTGAACTTAAACCTTAGCTGAGGTGACGTCATAACAATACATGACGTCATCTTATCAGATCACCATTATCCATCACCAGAGGACACCACCATGCACACCAACTGTTTGGGACCCTGAGGGCAGACCTACAAACCACGTGCGTGAAGCCTGCATCAGAACATGACTGTGCCAAGTCTCCTAGCCATCATTCATTGTGCCAATTCTCCTAGTCCATCCATTGGATACAGACTTGACAGGACACACTCCAGATGCCGTACGGTTGCCGGTTGCCACGATGATGATCCAGGGTGGCCACGATGTCCAAGATGACGATGTCCAAGATGCCAAGATGACGTCTTATATGATTGGTATCCTAGCAACCAATATAGATTTGCACTCAGTGACCTAAACTTTTCAAGTGTGAACGTGACGTCATAACCCATGGGAACCTGGCGCCACCTGTCATCACAATATGACTACACAGCTTGATCAGGGAAGTAAAAATCATCAACAATTTCCAATAAACGATTCTGACTTCTATCACTTTTAATTAATTTCAATCCACAACCATAGGCTCCAACAGGTGTTGAAAAAAAAAAAAAAAAAACACCCAATCAGATACTTGTTGGCCTTATAATACACATTCTCACCCATCTTTTCCAGTTTTGGGCTCAAGCTGTAATACGACAGCCTCATTTAGTCCTACTTCATAGTTTTTTAAATTACAAATATATACCAATCTCTTACATCTTACTAATACAATCTTTCAATCAGTATCTAAATGATCTCAAATTTTATTTTATCACTTTCCAACTGATGGTGTACTATCACAGTTTCAATTATTCCTATACTTTCTCCACTTTAAATAGCCCTAATCCTATTACCTAATTGACAGAGTTGAGGAAAAAAAAAAAATTTAAAAAAAAAACCACCTCATGATTGGGATTGGCTGATGGTGTAAGGCCACAGCCTTATCCACATCCATGTTATACATTAAAAAATTCTTCATTTAATCATTAATTTTCTTCTCTATTTCCATACATCTATCCCAGATCACCACCTTTGACCGCATGGACAATTGGTGATCACTTATATGTCGACTATCCCAGGTCACTCATTTTTGTGATCAATTATACGTTTTGATTATCCTCTCCAGTCACCCCACCCTAACCCATTCGTCATCACTTACAATATCCACCTCTGATCACCACTCGCCCGCTAAAGCCACATTGTGATCAATTATATTTATTCCAACGTACTTTACTATAATGTATATCTCTATAATATAATTAATATATATAGAAATACAAAATACTCCGTGGTCCTCACGACCGTCCTTACAACCAACTAATAAAGACTGGGAAAAAGATTTTAAAAAAAAAAAAAAACCCGGTCAGTCTTTCCTCATGGCGTAATGCCACAGGAAGACTTCACTCACCTGTAATATTTCCACTTTAACCGATAAGATAACTTCTGAGTCATGACTATATTTCCCTCATCTCCCTCATTATATATTTATACTTGACCTGATTATACTTTTAGCATACCCACTTTACTACTTGTCCTTAAACACATTAAGATCCTCATTTGTTCATTTCTTTCTTCTCCATTTCAAACATCTATCCCAGGTCACCACCTTTGACCGTATGGACAATTGGTGATCATTTATATGTCGTCTTACCCAGATCACTTCCTTCTGTGATCAACTATATGTTTATCCTCTATCCTTTACCCCGCCCAAACTCTTTTGTGATCAATTATAATATCTTGCCACTCAGCCGCTACTGGCATTGTATTCCATTATTTTTATTCCTATCTACCTGCACCATTATATCTTTTTTTATAAGTCTCTTTTGATCTTGCCATTTGGGCCATCGCTACGGAATAAATCATTCTATTACTCTTGACTGTATGGTTCAATGGTTACACACGATCACATCCGATCTTAGTTAACAACATTTTCCAGCTCCCTCATTCGTCTTATGGTCTAATTCCAGATACCGAAATCCAAAGGTCGCCATCGCAAGCCTCCGAATGGGTTAACTCCATTCACTCCAGCCAATGGGAAACGCGGTCTTTGCGGAGAACATTCAATTTGGGTACCACAGTGGTACAACACCATCGTGGAGGTCTCAGGGGCGATCAGAGGATGACGAGACCCAATACCTGCAAGAGACGGTCACGGCTCAAAAGAGCGCTTCTCCTACCACCTTTCACGGGTGGTACATCCAGAACAAGTCCAGCTCATCGTCGACTCAGCCCCCTCACGGTTGAGAATTCGATTCCGGATTGGCGATTATCACAGGGAATCTTCCATGCCGACCTGGCCTCTAACCAGATTTCATCCTACTTCTTTGGTTCAAACTACTGACTGAATCTTTATTCTTCCATCAAAACATCCTCCATTTCTTCGATCTAAATTTTCAGTTATTATACATACATTTACTTAAAATATCATCTTACTGATCTTAATACTCAACATTCACCATATTTTTTACCCACTTACTCTAATTATTATATCTATTTATTTCTACTTAACCAAATATATATATACATACATAAATTATAATCATCCCTTCCTTGATATTATTTCTTTATTAAATTAATTTGATCACCTAATAAAAAATTATTTTACTTATTCATTCCCCATTTAGACTAACACTAAACCGTTCTTGCTTTATATTGGTACCGGTAGTCCGTTTTGTCTGGTTAGCCTCTGCCTGTGTTCTTATTGATATTCCAGATGCCCACAACAATGATGGTCCTGTTCGGACGCACCACTCCCTCAATCCACCAGGACATTTGGGCCTCGAAGATCCCATGCGCTTGAAGGCTTCACACCAGGTGACGCCGCTACTGTCGTCACCCTAGCAACCTAGGTATGATCTGTGATGTCACAGAACATGTTGTCCAGAATGCATTGCAGCAGGAAGACGTCCTTTCACAGAAAACACACTTCTGATTAGCGTCGCATCTCCTCCGTGATTGGGGCAATTCACACGATAATCACCTCAACCTATTGGAAGGAAACCCCATGTGACCACACTACCACATGGGGTTACTCATAGGTAACACCCGTTTCAACCAAGATAAATAATGGTTAATCTGGCCTCACTTCTTCACACCCAATGAAACGCCAGATTGCGATCCTGATCTGTTTGGAGGGACAAATATATCGTTTGACATAGGCCTATTATATGCTTATTATTTTTCTTGTCGTTGTCCTGCTTATCCAGTTGGTACAATCTCAGAATTTATACGTCTATACAAGTAGTTATTGCTATCTTAACTCATCCTCAGGGTGTAATGCCTCTGGATAGTTATAATTTCCATCATTCTTCATCATGGTGAAATACCACAGGATAATATATAATTCCCATTATTCATCCTCATGGCATAATGCCACAGGATATCTATTATCTTTATTCATCTTCATCCCTTATTCCATAGGATAAGTTATGATATTCCCTTTATTCATCCTCATGGTGTACTGCCACAGGTTAAGCTATAATTCTCATTATTCATCCTCATGGTGTTATGCCACAGGATCACTCTTTATTCAGATTATTCATCCTCATGGCGTTATGCCACAGGATAACTCTTTATTCAAATTATTCATCCTCATGGTGTTATGCCACAGGGTAACTCTTTATTCAAATTATTCATCCTCATGGCGTTATGCCACAGGATAACTCTTTATTCAAATTATTCATCCTCATGGCGTTATGCCACAGTATAACTCTTTTTTCAAATTATTCATCCTCATGGCGTTATGCCACAGGATAACTCTTTATTCAAATTATTTACCCTCAGGTTGTTATGCCATAGGACAAGTTATTATTCCAAAATTTACCCTCAGGGTGTTATAAAATGCCACACTGCAGCCACAGGATAACTTACTAGTCCTATTATTCATCCTCATTCGTTATGCCATAGGATACGTTAGTATTCCACTTATTCATCCATGGCGTTATCTCGGTCATGTCCCAGGATAAATCATTATTCCCTTTATTCATCCTCATGGTGTTATGCCACAGGATACCTAACCATTCCCTTTTTCTCGTCCTCATGGTGTTATGCCACAGGATAAGTTGTCATTCCCATTATTAATCCTCATGATTTTATGCCACAGGATAACTTACTATTGCCATTATTCGTCCTCATGCCGTTCTGCCACAGGTTCACTTATTATTCCCATTATTCATCCTGGGCGTTGTGCCACAGGATCACTTATTATCCCCGTGATTCATCCTCATGGCGTTATGCCACAGGATAAGTTATTATTCCCATTTTTCATGCTGATGGCGTAATGCCACAGGATAACTTATTTATTCCCATTATTCATCCTCATGCCTACCAATGTTCATTCTTGTGGTGTTACACAACAGGTTATCTTATTATTATACCATCCGGTCCATACCGGTTTACAATTCAGTTCCATGGGATAACCTTCCATCCCAAAAGTCATGGTCCTCTCCTTTGTCTGCTCCTCCTCTCCTCCTCTCCTCATCTTCTTGGCGCAACCCACTCCGCGGGTTGTTTGGCCGATCACTACGTTCTCCCCCAAGAAGTGAGGATTTTCGGACTTTTACCACCATGTGTATATATTCTGACTCCTATCTAATTATTACCTCGTATACTCAACATGTTCACATTATATCTATTTCTATTGTTCCTAAATATTTATTTCATGTACATATTTGCCAAATTAATTCATTATCAATTATAATAAACAATTTAACTCCATCACTTGTCTTCAGAGCTAATTCACACAAAGACAAGTTTGACCGAAGGGGAAATCTTTTGTGTGGAAAGCGAAGAAGTATTATTTGCAGACTTCAGTGCCCTCAGTCCGCTGGATCAGCGTTTTACCCACTCCTGCACTGGCGCCGTGCCTCGTTTCCATTCTTAAAAATTTTTCTGATCCCACCATATCCACCCCTTCACCGCCAACCCTTCCAATAATTTTCATCACTCCTGATAGTGTAATATTACAGGATGTGTTGTACAATCGAATAAAGATCTCTATGTGTACTGTGGCCTATCACGGCCGATCACTACGTTCTCCCCCAAGAAGTGAGGATTTTCGGACTTTTACCACCATGTGTATATATTCTGACTCCTATCTAATTATTACCTCGTATACTCAACATGTTCACATTATATCTATTTCTATTGTTCCTAAATATTTATTTCATGTACATATTTGCCAAATTAATTCATTATCAATTATAATAAACAATTTAACTCCATCACTTGTCTTCAGAGCTAATTCACACAAATAAATGTGGACTGTCACTGTGGGATGATTCATTATAAATGTGGACTGTCACTGTGAGATGATTCTTTATAAATGTGGACTGTCACTGTGGGATGATTCATTATAAATGTGGACTGTCACTGTGGGATGATTCTTTATAAATGTGGACTGTCACTGTGGGATGATTCTTTATAAATGTGGACTGTCACTGTGGGATGATTCATTATAAATGTGGACTGTCACTGTGGGATGATTCATTATAAATGTGGACTGTCACTGTGGGATGATTCTTTATAAATGTGGACTGTCACTGTGGGATGATTCTTTATAAATGTGGACTGTCACTGTGGGATGATTCATTATAAATGTGGACTGTCACTGTGGGATGATTCATTATAAATGTGGACTGTCACTGTGGGATGATTCTTTATAAATGTGGACTGTCACTGTGGGATGATTCTTTGTAACTGTGGACTGTCACTGTGGGATGATTCTTTATACATGTGGACCACCACTGAGGGGTGATTCTTTACAAATGTGGACCATCACTGTGGGTTGATTCTTTATAATGTGGACCGTCACTGTTGGATGAATTGTTATATAAATGTGGACCATCACTGTGGGGTGATTCTTTATGATTCTGTATCATCACTATGAGGAAATATTTTTGTGGATCAGTACCAAGAAGGTTATTCCTTCTATATCAATTAAATTTTGAAAATGTGGATCCTCACTTGAAGTCACTCTTTAAAAATTTGGATCGTCACAGGGAAAAGCTTGGTTAATTATGAATGTTGTACAGGTTGCTGATTTCCATAACTCACACCAAATAGGCTTACACTGATCTCTTTTCCACAAGTAAAATACGTGTTTTGTGCCATAGAAAGGCTTCCGGCTGTCAGAAATAGCATGGAATCGCTTGTATCTGACACATTATCCTTATCAACAGATCCATATTAACGTCAAAAGGATTAGACGGGTCAATCTATGAGAATTGGCCACCTAACCCACAACAAATTGATACAAAAGGTTTTTCAGTGGATTTTGGTACCAATTGCCTTGGTCAATAACATATTAAAAATCTAGGATTTTCTGACTATGCAAAGTGGGTCAAAATCAAGATGGCGTCCAAGATGGCCGCCGGAATCTTTAAAGTGTTATATCTCAGTTAATATTCAACTTAGAAAGATAATTCTTGGGTCCAAACCTAGGTTTTCATACCCAAGGAATCTGTTACTGCCCTTGAAATTGTAATAAGATGAGATTTTAAGCTGAAACTCTCATTTCAAGTTCTAGATCACTCCCAAGATTACGTCCTAGTGGTTTAAGATGCAATAACTTAGTGACTCTTTGACTTATGAAAGTGATGTTGGTGTCTATACCTATGTTTGTGGCCTCAAGGAAACCAATGAGATCAACAAAAATGTATTTGCTGCAATATTTGAGGGAGGGCATGAATAATGAGGCATATTTTCATATGTAGTGTTCCCTTTTGATGAGATCCGAATAGATGAAGTTGAGCAGAGGAAGGTGAAATGTTCATGTCAGCACAAGCAATAACATCATAATTTGCTTAATTTGCTTGTGTAGAAATGAAATGACCTTCAATTTTTTGTTTCATCATAATGATTAAATACAATTGAAATTAAGAAGAGGGCATTTTTGCTATGAAAGCGAAAAAGAAGTGACTTCGTATCATGGTCATACTATCATGCATGAAAGGCCAAGATGGTGAAGATGCACAAAACGGTCATTTTTGTGACAGCAGTGAGAGTAATAAGGAGTAACAGTTCAAATAAGAGACAATTACTCATCATAGAAGTGGCCAGGCTCTTCTTTATATCCTTGGTATGGCCAAAGTCAATGTCTGTCTCTAAAAACACAATGAATTGGCAAGTGTGCTGAGCAGAATGAAGCAAGCGCATTGGACGTGCAATCATACAGACTGCATGCCCGACAGCTGTACTTATCCACTAAAAATATCGCTTGCAGTGAAAATACATTTATATCAGCAGAATTTCTTATTGATTGTTTTCAATATTAGATGGGGTTTGCATCTTCTTACAGTGAAGTGTTTACATGGTTGGGGTTTGAAAAAAAACGTATCCAGGTTGTGTTGTAGTGACTACACTTGACACAGATATTTACATTATACATGGTTTCGACACAGCTTGTAGTTTGCAGTGCACAGTGTTTACCATAGCACAAAATTGATGGGAAAGGTACATTTCCTGGAATGGGCATGCTTGTGGCATCGACACCAGGGCAAAGGAATGCCTGGTAAGTTCCATGACTGAAATTTACAGATCTAATGATCACAAATGAGTTGTCAATTTCTTACATTGTGTAGTCATCCCTGAATTCACGAATACTCGTATGTGTATTTCGGTTGATTTTTCTGTGGGATTTCTTTTAACTATAGTCTAGTCCAGGAAGGCAAGCGATGATGCACTTGATTAATAAATCGAACGACCATCCAGGCCAATTATAAATCAGACATTTATCTATGGTGAACATGTATGCTATATATTGTAAAGTACTCCAATTATTAGTATACAAACAGCTATATTTACCTCCATTGGAAGCTTTCAGGCTGTTGCACTAGTCCTTGTTCACCCAAAAGTGATCACTGTATATTGTAAACTTTAGAGTTTCTGCATTATCTTGCATACATTTGATGAATCACTGTACTGGAAAGCTGAGTTATGTGCATAGGTGGTATGAAGAGAACTGAGATAATCCAGGAGTCATGACAATAATTATAGTCACTTGGAATTCCGCTTTATTGCTTGGCTGCTTCCACACATTTGTCGTAAATGACTGAGTTATTTACATAGGTATGAAGAAAACTGAGAACTCAGTCAACTATGTTGACAGGCAAATCAGTGCAGAAAGCATTCCATGGCCATCTTCTCAGGACAAACAACACTGTGGTGTCTGATTTGTCAATTGAAATTCCTGACTTTTTAGCTGTTACTCTGGTCTCTAGAGAATGAAAAGTTTGGAAAACCTGTAAACATTGATAACCAATGAAGATGCATAATATCAAGAATCTGCATTATATTTTTCTGCCAAATAAACAAAGGACTAACTAAAAGAAACAAGGAATTGGGCAGAAAGTCCAAAACCAGTCAATTGTTGCTGAATTACCAAAGTACGAGTATACTCCATGTTAATAGATGAAGACAGAAGTGGCTTCAGGTCAATGCAAATCAAACTGTTACCAACTGCTTTCCTGTATTTGCAACAGTAGGGCATTGTTACTACTTGAAATAAGCATACCTGTACCTTCAAGATATGGTCGCACGAAAAAGTAGAGGTCTTGCCATAAAAAACCACTGGACCCTGAGAACACTGTTAAGACCAGTTTCATACAGCATATCAATGCAGGAATTTACAAATGTGTTCATCAGGAAAATGCGAAGACCTGACAGCCTCACTGCCTCAGTGATTAAAAGACACCACACTGGCCTCAAGAAGATCATTGCAAAATTAGCAGGATGCTCACCATACACTCTGGACCCTTTCTTGAGGAATATTGTCATTGGTTTTTGCAGTCTAGAATGATATGGATGTTCATGAATATAGCTTGGTCAGATGCAAGATTCTACAAAAAAAATTACAGGACACCTAGTATTTTGGTATTAAGCACAGGACACCAAGTATTTTGGTATTAAGCACAGGACAACTAGTATTTTGGTATTAAGCACAGGACACCTAGTATTTTGGTATTAAGCAGAAAAGACAAAGCCATCACATATAAGATGCTTCATGATGAAAAGCAGTTCCTCTGCACATTCATAATAGGGCTAAAAATCATTCATAGCCACAGCTAGACGCTCTGAGAATGAACAACAGCATCAGCAAAAATGTTGTAACTTATATTATAACTATGTAATATCTAACTAGCTGCTGACTGCTGTCCGGACTTGTCACAAACATCATCCATTAGCAACATCTTAGTAGACATCTCATGGCTCCATACATGCTACTATTAAACCGCCAGGTGCTAGTTGAAGCAAGTATCTGTTCCCCTATGAAGAAAAAACACAATTAGCCAATATAATTGCTGTATCACTCAGTGTTATTACTGCCAGAAAAATGGACTACAGTGCATACCCCTGTCCTGCTTGTGGACCATTCCAACTTCAAACCTGCAAAAGTCCATAGAACAGGGCTGTTGCTAGTTATGAGGATTAGCCTATTGTTTATGAAAACTATTATTTAATATTTGTAGCATACATTTTTACCAGTTGCTTTTTGTAATGTATCAATTTTTCTTTCTCTGTTCATTACTGGCATTTATAGGCTTGATAACTAAAACGTTGACAGCATTTGTTACTCAAACACTACCATTGTTTACAGATATACATACAGAATCACAGATTGATCAGATATTTTATTTTTTCATATTGGATTTCTGGATATAAATAAAACTTTTACATAAAATCTCATCTTATTGTAATTTCATTTTTTCCTTTGCCTGAAAAACTTTGGACATTTCACCTTCCTCTGCTAAACTTCATCTATTCGGATCTCATCAAAAGGGAACACTACATATGAAAATATGCCTCATTATTCATGCCCTCCCTCAAATATTGCAGCAAATACATTTTTGTTGATCTCATTGGTTTCCTTGAGGCCACAAACATAGGTATAGACACCAACATCACTTTCATAAGTCAAAGAGTCACTAAGTTTTTACATCAACCATTAGGACGTTATCTTAGATGTGATCTAGAACTTGAAATGAGAGTTTCAGCTTAAAATCTCATCTTATTACAATTTCAAGGGCAGTAACAGATTCCTTGGGTATGAAAACCTAGGTTTGGACCCAAACATTTTCTTTCTAAGTTGAATATTAACTGAGATATAACACTTTAAAGATTCCGGCGGCCATCTTGGACGCCATCTTGAATTTGACCCACTTAGCATAGTCAGAAAATCCTAGATTTTTAATATGTTATTGACCAAGGCAATTGGTACCAAAATCCACTGAAAAACCTTTTGTATCAATTTGTTGTGGGTTATACTACAGATTGACCCGTCTAGATGACAAATGTCAATATACTCATGCAATGTAGTTATTACTTAGGTAAATGGCTCCATATGCCTTAGAATGACTCAATTAGAAGTAACTTGATGTCAGATGAAGTCATGACGTCTCAGTAGGGTCGAGAATCTCGAGATTGTCCCAGGAGTGACATTATCTGCGTTACTCAGTCTAAGTACGCACAAAGTCTGATGTGAGAAGTGGATAACTTTTGCATTTGCGATAAAAGATCACAATATTGACTCTATAGAAAAACTTATTAACTTACCACTATTAATACCAACAGTCATTCGACCGATGACCAACAATTCTGGAGACGACAGGGGTTTTGCCATCCCCTCCAAGAGCGCACCAATAAGCATGAATATATTATTGAAGATCAGGCCATTTTTTCTGAAAAGGGAGTTATATTATAAGGTCTTCATTAGGTGGTCAGATTGCATTTTGTGTTTGAACAATCGTCAACATACAGTGCCACCTGTAAGTAAGAGAAATGGGCGATGTTTTGTCAAATGTTGAGTCGATGCTAAACATCCTCAACCAAACTGCAAGAATACTCATCCAATGAAGTGAAAACACATTGGGTCATAAAGGACAATATTTGAGGCATGTAGGATACAAATGGCAGCCAATTTTCTTTGCTCTATAAACAGTTACATATGGGTCAAAAGCTTTGGTAAGTAAGTGAACCCCCTTTCCATCTAAATTACATTAGTCTTGTGTTTCATTTACTTATCAAAGACTTTAACCCACACCTAACTCTGAGTGCAGCCAAGAAAATTGGCAGCCATTTGTATCCCACATGTCTTAGAACTGCGTCCTAAAGTTATGACCAAATATGTTTTCATCTCATAGGTTGAGAATCCATGCTCCCATAAGCAGTTTAGATGGGGGTGTTTAGCATTGACTCAATGGCAAAATATCGCTCGTTTCATTTTGAAAATAAAAATTAAGCCCCAAAATACTTATCTGATGCCGCAGTGTAAAATCAGTGGCGTTACTAGGGGGTCTCGAGCAGGGGGGCACACGATTCTCGGGGGGGGAGCACCCATAATACTAATTTTATATTTTAGCCAAGGTTGAAAAGTTCATATGGGGGGCACCTGGGGGGGCACAGGTCCAATATAGGGGGCATGTGCCCCCCACATAATCAGTGTAAAATTAAAAAATTTCTTTGATTACCTTCCAAAGTGATCAGCCACAATTCCAGTGCAGAAGGCCCCCAGCATCCCGGCCGCGACAAACACAGACACAGTGATGGACCAGAGCAGATGGAGAGACTCCTCTGTGAGACCAACGCCCCCTCGCCGGGCTGTGTATGTCTCATTGTAGAATTTCAATATTACCTAAAATTAAGAAATTATATTCATTAAAGTCTCGCTGCGGGTTTTAAAAAGTTTCATAGAAATGCACGGACCAGTGGTTATGCTGAGAGTCTTTGCCTTCCTGGGTTTGAAATCCCGGATCAAGGAACATTAAATAGATGGATGATTGGGGCTTTACGTCCTGTATTTATGCACTGGGAAGGCTAATTATGACAGGAGGAGGACACTGCAATGACACGAAGGATGATTGAAACAGCCGTCCACCATACGCCCAGGGGACCCGGCAAGAGCTGGTTTCGAACCCTGGACCCAGCGATTGGCAGCCCAGCACGCTACCACTAGACCAACCCGCCCCCCTCAAGAAACATTAAACATTTTCATTGGGCCTTCCAGAGCTAAATTCCAGCTGGATTTACGGATGAGATGTTAGATTGGTGGCCTGTTGCATGAGTGTTTCGAGCGGCTGTTGGAAGAAGTTGGGAGATAAATGTGGTACAGTGTAGTGGGTTGGGTATAATAGGCCAAAGGCGCAAACAGGGGGGCAGGTGCCCCCCCCTAAAAAATCTGGAACCTTTCAAATTGACATTGAATTCGGGCAATGATTTGAAAAATTCGGGCAGAGAGCTCCAGTGACCGACTATGAACTGTCCCCCTGAAAAGATTGCCACTTTTAGAAGCCAATATCAGTCTGTCGTGGATGATTGATGGATGATTGGGGCTTTACCTCCTGTATTTATGCACTTGGTACTATGATGATGATGGTAAGCTAATTAGGACAGGGGGAGGACAAGGCAATGAGGCAAAGGATGATTGAAACAGCCATCCAACATAGGCCCAGGTGACACGGCAAGAGCTGGATTGATCATTCGAACCCTGGACCCAGCAACTGGCAGTCCAGCACGCTACCACTAGACCAGCCCTCTCCCATATATCAGTCTGTCAACTTGCCAAGCTATAGTCTCTCTGAATTCTGAAATTTCGTTATATGGTGTGCTCTTGTCTTTCTGCCCTCTGAACTGTTCACAATGTATATCCTGACGGATCGACATTGCCAAGTCTACCACATTGTCATGCATTAAAACTTCCACTTAAGACACAACATACAGAAAACCTCTGCCCACTTGAATTTCTTTTCAGTATCAATTCCAACATACTCTTATCCCTGCACTACACACAAAACTGTGTTGATGACATCATGAGACAATGCCTCCAAAAATCGACAACGCCCCCAAGCCCACTTATACTAAAGCCTGCTTCCCAGGCAAAAATCAAAAGTAAACTACTTTTCCTGACAAAACTTGTTTTCTGTTACATTGTAATGTATGATGTAACAGCTAGGATGGGCAGCCATGGAAACCGACCTAACAATATCTGTGCTAAACCTAATTCCTCAGTTTCCAGAATACATGCTAGTAACTACTAGAAGTACTACAGCAATGTCTGTGATACATTAGACTTTTCTGCAGTTGTCAGCTGGTACCTGATGGATTATGCAACCTTGACCTTTTATTGCAGGTACCAGTAGGGCCAGTTTACAAATATGATTCAATACCAATGTAAAGTTCTCATTAGTGAAAACATTGGCACATCAAGAGTGCTTCTTGAAGGAAATTGCCTAACAACTGGCCAAATTAGAAATCATATTCAAGAATTATTATTGCCAGAAAAGCATTATTTATTACAGTAGTAGTACATTAGCAGTCTGGGATTTTTCCTAGCCTTGGTAATGCTTGTCCATTACCTATCCTTGGTGACCATACCTTTAATCAACAGAGGTCGCCACCAGGCAGTGAGCAACATCAAAAGAAAGGCCCTCAGCTCCTGCAGCCCACCCTGTCAATCATCTGTGCAGGTCACTGCAGGGGTTAAATTGTGGAGTCAGGGTTGCTCTCTCTAAAAGGGACTGTCCAGTTCACCCCCATCCAGCCACATGTCAACTGCACCCCCTCCAAATATGAGCTTACAACTTTATTTCATATTTTATGCAGACATATAATTATTAACTCCAAAGCTCAAGAAGGTCTAGGCCTATAACCTGTTCCAATCAGGGAATACACATTTGTTTTATTTCTTTGTTTCTTCTTTCAATCCTACTTTCCTTCTTTCAATTCTTCCCTCTGTCTTTCTATCTTTCATCCTTCTTTCTTTCTCCTTTCAATCCTTCCTTCTTTCCTTCAATACTCCTTTCCTTTTTTCTGTCCCTAATTCTTTCTTTCTTTCCTTCTTTCTTTCTATCGTCATTCCATATTTCTTTTCATCTTCCTTATTTCTTCCATCTTCCTTCCTTCTTTTTTTCCATTTTTCTGTCCTTCTCTCTTTCCATCTTCAATCTATCTTTTTATCTTCTTTCTTTTATTCTCTCATCATTCTTTCCTTCTTTCTTGCTATCCTTTCTTCTTTCTTCCCTTCTTTTTTTTCTTCCCATCTTCATTCTATCTGTCTTTTCATCTTCCACCTTTCTTTCCATCTTTCTTTCCTTCTTTTGTCTTTCCATCTTCATTCTATCTTTCTCGCCCCCCCCCCCTTGATCTATCTCTCTTCCCCCCCTTTGATCTATCATTCTTTCTTTCCATTTCTTTCCATTTTCAGTCTATCTTTCTGTCCATCATTCTTCTATCTATTTTTTCTTCCTTTTTTCCATTTTTCTATCTTTCTATCTACCATATATCTGTCTTTCTATCTTTCTTCCAGTGTCTTCTATCTTTCTTTCCATGTTTGATAATATGACAGTGATGGAGATGATAGAGAAACAGAGATGAAAAAATGTGTATTCCCTAATGGATACTTTCTTTTTTTTCCTGTCTATGTTACTTACTTATTTCTTGTTTCTGTCCGTACACTATTTATGTTCACCTATGCTGGTGATAGGCCTAATAGCATACCAGGCAGATCACAATCTATTAAGAGACCACCTTCTGTGTGTGTCATCACATGCTTATCACTGATTCATTTATACATCAGAGTTTATACTTCAATCTCTCTTTAATTGATGGCTCAAGCTATAAAATAACAAATTAAAAATCAGTCTATCTCTATCTGACTATCACTGTTTTTCCATCTCTGTTTCTCTATCATCTCCATCACTGTCATATTATCATTTAACAATTAGAAATTTGCTTATCTCAATGACACTTGCTCCTAAGTTATTTAAGGTTTATGAGCAGCTGCCAGAGAGACATAAAAGTTATAAGTAGATTTTGGGGGTACTTCGGTGGTGGGGGGGGGGGGGAGGTAGCAGTGGGAGCTCTTTAATATCAGAACAGACATATCAGCATATCAGGAGCATACATGTGGCAATTTAACAAGGAGATAACCCAAGACCTATAGACAACAATCAGGGATTGAAAGTATCATTGAAAGGGGTTGGGGTGTCAGTTTAACAGAATGTAAAGCCCAGGTGCAACTGACTTAGTCCCCTCTCCTTCATCATGTTCATAGAACTAATTCACCCCTGTATTCTGATGAGGCATGGCTATAGAGATATGGACCTTCATATAGCTACATTTCACTCCCCATAGCTTGGAAGGCCATATGGGTAAAGTTTACATGAAAGGCATGGTTGATTTCAGGGCCATGGTCAAAGGTTCTTCTTGATTTTGCCAGAATAGGCCCTTCTGTTAATTTTGCTTCTTTTCCATCTTTCCATTTCTGACTCTCTTGACAGGCTTAATGGGTTAATTTAAATAGATAAATATTTATAGAATAGATAGATAGATAGATAGATGGTTAGATAGATCTATAGAAAGATCTATAAATAGATCTATAGATATATCTATAGATAGATCTATAGATAGACTAGAAATGCCCATTATGGCAAATTGGAGAAATTGTAGTTTAGCACAAATGTTGGTGAATTCGGAGGTCTTGGGAAAACATTTTGAAATATAAATCTGCAAAAGAAAAAAACTTGGGGAAAAAAACTTTAGGAAAAAAGAATTTCTGCAATTGGATATTACAGCAGTATGAAAGTGACAGGATATTTGTGTAAATGATATCGGAAGATACTGTTATTTCCTTTTTAGATATTGTGAAAAGGCATAGTTACATGATAATGGCGATTGCAGTGTATAGGCCCCATTTAAGCATGTAACTCACGGAACTCCTTGACGTCCTGCAACTCCTGCTAACTCCTGTGACTCCCACTAACTCCTGCTAACTCCTGCTAACTCCCACTAACTCCTGTAACTCCCACTAACTCCCGCTAACTTCCGCTAACTCCTGCTAACTCCCACTTACTCCCGTAACTCCCGTAACTCCCACTAACTCCCGTAACTCCCACTAACTCCCGTAACTCCCGCCAACTCCTGCTAACTCCCACAACTCCCTGAAGTCCCAAAAGGAGGCTCTGTTCCGGAGTTACATGCTTAAATGGGGCCTGTGTATATATAGTAAGATTTCGGGAAGAAATTTGAAAAAAAAATTGGAATAAAATGTTTGAAAAAGAAGGATAGAAAAAGTTAAATAATTTTTTTTAAACTTTCATTGCTTTAGTTGATTTTCAGGACAACAATATAAGTACACTGTGCGAATTTGGCCGCTTGAGTCACCCAGACACCTCGTAAGAGGGACTGAAGCATCCAGAATACTGCCTTGTTTGTGTTGTAAAGATGTTCTATTTCATTCTGCTGCTGATGGAGATATAAAACCACAGCTGGGTCATTGCTTTAGTTGATGTGATTTTTTAAAAAAAACAGCATACAGGTATTCCGACACCAAAAGTTAATTTGACTATACACATTGACTGAAAAGTTAATTTGACTATACATCATTGACTGACATCAGCCACTTTGCCAAATTTGGAATGTGTGGGTTCGACCATGACTTTCCAGTCGTAGGGTACATTCTGAGAAATTCCCTAAACGAGAAGAGGCCACCATTTGCCCTGAACTGTAATTATACCAGAGGTAAATGTAACCTTGACTTTCATGGCAGTTCATTGTGCTCGAAGATCAAGATCCAATGCAATGAATCATGCACTACGACAACATCGAAAGCCACAGCAAGAGCTATCATTGAACTTTTAAATTGTAAATTTGGACTGATGGAATGTGAACATTCAAATGTTGTGATTGACTCTTTCATCCCTGTACTGCACAGGCTAATGCCCCAGTCTCACGGCGGCTCCCGGAGAACTATTTAGATCGGCGTCGAAGTATTTCCTGGTAATTTGGATGAATTTGGGTGATCCGCCGTCGACTTTTAACATCCCCCCAGGGGAAGTTTTTGTTCCCCTCAGCGGTTCCTAGAAATGGGAAAACTGCGCCGTGGATGTCAAAAAAGATTCAACAGGTACAAACTTTTTTTTCATGACGGCGGAGCAGAGCCCAAAATTTTCTTAATTTCTGGATGTCCGGCGTGGATTTTTTCAGTGAGAACGCCTAAAAAACATCTCCGCCGGGATATTAGGACATCCCCTGCCCCTGATGGGACCTCTCCTGCCCCGCGGGGACCTTTCCTGCCCCCGCGGGGACCTTTCCTGCCCCTGGGAGGACATTTGAAGCCTCGCCGGCAGTTTTTGACATCCCGCCGCGGTGAAATAGGTTCACTGAGGGGCAGTTATAGGTTCCCTGAGGGGTACTTTTTATATCTCGGGGCGATATAAAAGTATCCCTCAGGAGGAGGAAATTCCTTTCCCCCGGCGAACTTTTGGGGACGGCGTACAACTTTTCTTCCCCGCAGTGAACAAAAAGAACCCCGCCGTGATATGCTTTTAATTAATTATGTAATGGTTTTATAAACATTGTATGTCGCCGTGATGGTCATTTTTTTCCTAGAATTCAACTCAAGCTGCCCCTCAGTGGTAAAAAGTTCTCCGTAACGTGCCGTGAGACTGGGGCATTAGTCTTCAATTCAATTACAAAAATAATTTTTTCCTACAAATTGTACTCCCTGTAAGAATAAACACAATAGTAACATGTGTATGTCTATTTTTATGAAAAACGATCAATCATTTCAATTCATTCAATAAAAAAAAAACATATATATCTAAAGCTGTATCACGAGCATGGAAAATATCATTTTAGAATATCTCAACAGTCTCATGTGCAAATTCCCAAGAATAAAACTTGCTGACTATATATAATTTTGTTGCTCCTGAAAGGACCCAGGCTATCATATATCATTAATTTATCACCTCACTAATTAGGAACACACTTTTAAATCAAAGCAACAAAGGTGTATCTTTATCAGGTTATCATTATCAAGCAGACCCAAGGTGATTAGACAGATAGATAGAAAGATAGAAAGATAGATGGATATATAGATATGAATTTACATCAAATTAAGATCATAAAATCCATTTACTCATGTCAATTGGGTAATGAAATAACAAGAAAAGTAATCTCATCACTGCACACAATGCTGCTTGGGTGAAGTTACTGAACTTATATGAATCATTAGCAGTTTACTCAGTAAGATTACTTATAATTACTTTTCAAAAGCTCTTCATTACAAAAGGCAAGTTTGCAGAAGCTTACCCTGTGATGCCTAATGATCGGTTCTAAAAAAGTTAAACTTTAAGTGCTACTGCACTACTCAGCCGCTCAATATTTGAGTGCAGGACAAGCACTGCAAATTATTTATTTTGAAGTGGTAATCAAAGCATGAACACAGATAACAGCTAGCCATTGTGAGAATTTGTGTCACTCTTAATTTCTGTTGCAGACTTGTGTTCGAAAGATTTTAACATTTTTTATGCCAGCTTTAGGTCAGGATTCGTTATAGCACGTTATCTCTACAGCCAGCATATTAATTGGTGAAAAAGTACACCTTCCACTCGTTCAATGATTATTGTTGAAGATGCTATTGTTGCAGGGTTTGAAACAATTGGGGGTGAATAGTATTGCGAGCTGTAAGTTTTATTTATAGATAGAATAATGATGGAATGATATTTCTTTTCCTAATTCTTGCTCAGTTTTAGTAGAATGTAGCTGTTAATGACTAACTGACAGTTAGCGACCAACTCATTTGCTGTCTCATTAAAAAACAGTTAGTGACTGAGTGACTGTAAATGTCTAAATTTCATTGACTGACTAACTATTACTAACAGACTTATTGTTAGTGACTAACAGACTTAACTGTAGTCATGTTCTCTCAGTAAGTGAAAACATATCAACAGTTAGTGACTACCTAATGGTAAATGACTAACTAACAGTAACTTACAGTGACTAAGAAAAAGTGACAATTTGTGACTGACTAACAGTTACTCAGTTAGCGATTAACATACTAAGACTAAGTGACTAACTGACTAACTACAAGTTAGTGACAAATTAACTCACAGTTAGTGACTAACCTACTCACAGTTAGTGACTAACCTACTGACAGTTAGTAACTAACTCATATAACCAACTGTTAGTGACAAACAAACAATTAGTGATTCACTTACCAACAGTTGGTGACTAAAAGTTAGTGAGTAACTAAGAGTTAGTGACTAACTAAGAGTTAGTGATAACTGACTTACTAACAGTAACTAACAGTTAGTGAACAATGGATAAATGGGATATAAGAGTTGGATCATGAAATTCGGACAAATGTTGCCCCCCAGATATTATTTTCAAGATGTGTATCATCTTTTAAGGAACTGGGAAGGAAAGCGTTACTGTGAGCAGAAACCTTGTGGTAGAGTGGGGTTTTAGAAAACACACCAACTCTAGCAAAAATTCCCCAACTGCAAATATGCCAACAGCTTCTAATATAAGTATAGGGCATCCTAAAACAGTTATTGTTTTCTTAAATGAGTTTTAATATGCATCTTGCATATAGATATTTGTTCCATGACATCAGTGTAACAAACCTCCTGACTGGCCAACAAGCCACCTGCATATTGTGATGTTCCCCTGTGTGTGACCAGGCAGGTCAATATGGGAAACGTTATTGACTGATCAGTGAATATTACATGTGCATGTTATAATAGACTTCCCTAAAAAAAAAGTTTCAATAAAATTTTACAATTTCTGAAAAAAAAAAATTTTTCAAAATTTAAAATTTTTAAAAAATTCCGAAAAAAAAATTAATACTTAATTCCAAAAAAATTCACACAAAAATAGAATATCGAAAAAAATTATTCCAAAAAAAAATTGTCATGGAACTTCGGCCGAGTGGATATCACTAGATCAGGTCTGTAAAACCTGTTGTTCCATGACCCCAGTGTGACAAGCCTCCTGCATATCACATGTTATTGACCCTGGGGGAAAATTTCCAGCAAAAAAAAAAATTCCGAAAAAAAGAAAAAATTCTGAAAAAAAAATTCCCAAAAAAAACAATTTTCCGAAAAAAAAAAAAAAAAAATTCCAAAAAAAAATTCCCCAAGAACAAAAAAGTGTCAAAAAACAAAATTCCTAAACAGAAAAAAATTCTCCATATATGTAAAAAAAAGAAGCCAAAAAAAAAAGAAGAAGAAATTCAAACAAAAATCATAAAAGAAAAATTTCTAAATAAATATCATTCCACAAAAAAAAAATTGTGATGGAACAAAATAATTGTGGAGAAAATAAAATTCCAAAAAAAAAAAATTCCCCCAAAAAAAAAATTCAACAAAAAAAAATAATTCAAAAAAATTTCCAAAACAATATTCCTAAAAAATAAAAAAAAATTTAAAAAATCATTCCACAAAAAAAAAATTATTTTTTTTTGGAAATTTTTTCTGCTTAGGAATATCACCGGTCAGGTCCGTAAAACCTGCATGATATAGACCTCAACTGAAGTCCATAATTGTATAATATAACTTCATAATAATAAGTGATGGATTTATTTATCATCATTCAGTCACACTTATGCAATATACTTTGGAGTATTTAGCCATGATATCTACTTATACTGTAGCAATGTGCACAGTTGTCTTGCTACCCACATTGATAACATGACCATTAGCTGTTAAGGGTTCCAGTTATACATTATTCAACCCTTTGCTTATCTAAACCACTTCGCCTTCATACAATTTTGTCAGAGCTCTAGACAATTTCATCATATATATTCCATCACATCATGATCATTCCATCACACCACTTCATGGGCTCGCCAGTGCTCTGACTGTGTCAGAAATGCAATCTAATTACAGATTTTCGCTTTGAAGTTGACTTGGCACTGTTGGCAGACTTGTGGATCAAGTAATTTTGTTGTATGTGATGTATGGCAGAAAGCTACTGCATGATGTGTGACTGAAACCAAGTCTATTCCACTCAAATTTGTGAAGAAAAAACTGTGGATTTTGAAAAAATTAATAATAAGTGAACCCCTGATTGCTGAGGAGTTTGAGACTTGGGTAATTGGTAACTTTTACTCTTTGACTTGTTCTAATCACTGTCAAACAAATAAGAACAACAATTTGTCACTGAGAGTGATTAACTTGAGTGTTATAAAGCAAAATAACCCAACAAAAGGTGACAAAAAATTCAAATTTTGCTTCCCAAAAGTCCCCCCCCCCTCAAATATATACATGTATATTTTTTTCCTAATTGATCTTTTTTTTGGTCCAGATGGTGCCATCTGTACCACTAGACCGACCCTCCCCCCACCCAACATGGGAAGATAATTCCTTTTAAAATGCAAAAATAAATAGTTTATCATTTTGTGAAAAACCCTTGTTTCGTTTACAAATCATGCATTGCAGTGCTCTCCCCAAGTAATTTAAAGTTAATATGTAAACACGGAAGTACATACTTCCGTTTATAAATGTAAATACCAACACATGACATGCTGGGCTGCCAATCGTTTGGTCCAGGGTTCGAATCCAGCTCTTGCCTGGTCACCTGGGCTTATGTTGCACAACTGTTTCAATAGAAAATAAGTGGACAGTTGCACTGTGAAAATGGCACTTCGTGTGTCATCATGCTGATGATCATGATTTGTCATGATCATACCCAATACTTACAATGTTAATTTGATTTAAGGAGACTTATCACGCTTGTTGGTGACAGTCAAACGAAAGGATTATACTTCTGATTTTCACTCTAAAATCTGTTATGACCAGTCTAGTGGCCTTCTTTTGATCATGACTATCAAACGGCCTTTATATTTCCCATGTTGAAGATGACACTTCATCGGCTATCATGAGTCACGAAGTACATTTTTCACAGAGAACTGGTCCTCATTTTTCTGCATCAAAGTGACAGGCTATAACAGAAACTCTCACTTGAAACAGCTAGAGTCAGAGTCTGTCCATTGAGGAGATCGATGGATTAGAATGCCATGGTCACCCATGTAAAATGTTATGTCACTTTTCAGGAGAGAGTGGGTATATCATATCTCTCTCAACCAATGAAATATGCAGGAAAAATTTTGTATTTTCTACCACTAATGTCTATAAATATGAAATTATCTGTAATATCTGTTTTTCCGCCATTCTAAAGAGTAGGTAAAGTTCTGATCTGTTTTACATGCATGTCTTCTAAGAGCAGAGAGCCTCTGATATTCCATTGAAATTGTTAATAGCAATTAAAGACTAGACACTCCTTTCTCACTAATCTGCTTTAATCAGGTACAATCAATCCAAATAGCTAATCCACGTTTGACCAATCCACTTGCAATTCACTTTCAACATCAGGAAATTGTAGCGTTACAAGGTCTTCCAGGTACAATATAGTGAATGTACAAATAAGAAATAACAGATTAATCGATTTGCAAACTGGAATTGATTTTTAACTAAAATCGAATCGGTGGCGATTAATCAGTTAATCGTGAGAGCCCTACGATCCATATAATATTGGTAGACAGATTGATTGATGGATAGATTGATGCTTGGTGGACAGATTAACAATTGATTTGTGGAGCACTGACATATATATAGCAAAGGTTGATGACTAGTCATCAACCTTTGCATATACAGGGTGGTCAAACAAAAACTTTCAATTTATTAGTTTTTCTCCATTTTCAAATTTCTTTCCCCCACAACTTCCCCCAGTCCAGGGTTTGAATCCAGCTCTTTCCGGGCCATTTGGGCCTATTTTAGAAGCCTGTTTCAATTGTCTTTTGCCTGATAGCTGTGTCCTCCTCCTATCCCAATTAGCCTACGAAGAGTGTAAATACAGCCTATTACAGGATGTAAAGCCCCAAGCATCCGTCAATTCATCTTCTGATGTTGGTCTTATAATGGCAATACATGATTTATTTAGTTAGGAATACATGGGACTCGATCTTTCTTTCAAGCAACTTTTAAAATGGAACACAATGTATAGCTTTAAATTGCTTTATAACTTCATTTTTCAACATCTCCGAAACTGTAAAAGTGTGGCAGTTGCATGAAGAAGAGCGGTACTTGTCATAAAATTTAGACAGATAAATGAATATTTTGTTTGATAGATATACAAATAATTAGACACAAGATTGAATGGTTTAATGTTATGAAGGTAAGATTATATGATGACACAGAGATTGAAATTTTATTTCATTTAAATTTTATTTTATTTAAAATATAAAAGTAACACAAACTATGGTCAATAAGCTATTCAATAGATACTTTTAAATAGTTTGATTTTAAACATTACACAGTGGGCATGTGACGTCACCTTATAAGGGCTTATGTTTAAGCTACCAACATGAGTAACTATATAACCTGCATGTAGAATTAGTTTCTATTGACATAAAGTTTTTAAGAAGTTTCTATTGACATAAAGTTTTTAAGAAGTTTCCTATCTATCTATCTATCTATCTATCTATCTATCTATCTATCTATCTATCTATCTATCTAACTATCTATCTCTCTAGCTATCTCTCTAGCTATCTATCTATCTATCTATCTATATCTATCTATATCTATATCTATCTGTCTATCTATCTGTCTATCTATCTAATAGATAGATAGATAGATATAGATAGATAGATAGTATCTATCCAGCCATCTATCATATAATATTGGTTTCCATCTGTACATAGTCTGTACCCCCCTGAGTAATTATCTATTCCCTGTTAATTTGATCTGAAGATGCAGAACCATGATTCCCACAATAATTACAGATCGACAATAAGTGATTTGTTAACATGGAGAGGGTAAAATTTTATACTTTCCTGAAATAAAAGGGAGCTTTCTGAAACTGGGTGTTTAGTTAGAATACTTCTGAAATTTGCTCTGCCCTGGTTCCTTTTGTCTATCTGTTAACTTAAATATCAAAGGTTGCTATCAATCTAGGGCCTTATCATTTTGCTGGTATCTTCATACAAGAATCTTGTGATCAGCTTTACCTTTAAATTGGTCAAAGTGAGGTCCTGCCAGGGGGTCACTGGACTTAATTAACTTGACATTGGAATGTTTCTCATGTTAGCAGTGGTTAAGTGGTTGATTTGTGTTCACATTCAATGAATATTCAATAGCTGGTGGAAATTTCCATTCTTGATAAAAATACAGACTGACAGATAGATCTATGGACACATGGATAGAAAAAAGCAGCCAGATAGAATAGATAGAATAGAATAGATAGATAGATAGATAGATAGATAGATAGATAGATAGATAGTAAGATAGTAAGATAGTAAGATAGTAAGATAGATAGACAGGTGGATATAGAAATACAGAATGACAGATATATCTATGGACACATTGATAGACAAATTAATTCTGCTAGATAGAATAGATAGATCGATAGTAAGATAGATAGACAGGTGGAGATAAATAGATAATTAGATATATAGATAGCTGGATAGATACTATCTAGCTATCTATCTATCTATCTATTAGATAGATAGACAGAGATAGATATAGATAGATAGATAGCTAGATAGATAGATAGAGAGATAGATAGATAGATAGATAGATAGATAGATAGATAGATAGACAGATAGATAGATAGATAGATAGATAGATAGATAGATAGATAGATAGATAGATACCCATCGAATAGAATTGACAGATAGCTAGCCCTGGATAAGTTGGGCTTATTGTCAATAGTCATAATTCTATTTAATAAAAGGTTACAAAATTCTTCTAGAAATATATTTTGACTCTTTATTTTTAAAGAGAGCACATATGTAAGAAATTGGGCAATTTCATTCTTGAGCTGAAAAGTGAAGTAATACTTTTTAAGAGGTAGTCATCTTAGAGTGTTTCATTCACACAATTTATTTTTCACAGGAGAATTTACTTATTAAAACTTCAAGCTATCAAATACATACATATTATATGGATATTGGGAGCTATCAGGGGAGTTGACCTGAGCCATCTTGACCAATCAGGGCAGACAATATATGTGGGGTAGTGGCTGGGGAGAAAGGGAGGGGGGGGTGTTGGAATTAGGAAACTGGGCACAAAGGTACAGGTAGGCCTATGTCTACCAGGGCCAGAACAAGTTGTCAATCAGGATGAATACATTAAATTGTGTACTAGACACATGGATTTCTGCATGGATTTACAGGCTACAAACCCAAGTTTTATTTGTTTCAACAATGGAGTAGTTTAATGCAAATTAATGGAGATTCCATGAAACTCTTAAATTACAGGATACACTGTACAAATATTATTACATTGATTAGTGTCAATTATACATTTTATGAAACAGTGAGCACTTTAAAATTTACCAGTGATGTTACCCAATTATTAAAATCTTAGCGGTTCTGCTTTGGATTTAAATAGTGAAGTGCCAAACAGATTCATTGAAAAGGAGCCAACATACCAAATGATATTATGAAAAATATGAGCTATAAGTAACTGAGGTGAGTGAATATTTACTCTAAGCATGGTTCCAAGATGCTTGCATAGATCTATATCTGTTGTTCATTTCTGAAGGGTAAAACTTTTACCCCTTTTGGCCATTTGTCCATCCTCCACCATGCAGGAGGGTGCCATTTGTCTTGATTTGGTGGTAGCTTCTGCTGAGCACTGTCATTCCAGGGTCAAAAGCCACATATGGTGCAATTAGTAACCCTATTTGACAGCTTCTCTGAGCTGTCCTCTGTTGAGAAATTCTCAAACTGACTGAAATGTGAGGGGTAAAATTGGGGTAAAATGCTCTTGTCATTCCCTATGATTGGTAACTGATAAGAATTTTACCCTGACTTTAAAAACGGACCCTCGGGGCCAATTGATTAATTAGGGGTAATTGACCATGAAAAAAAATGCATAGATACTAGACAATCTGAACCTCCAAAAAGTGGTTTTAGATCAACTGTGACCCTCTTAGTTATTTTTTGAGAGACTGTCAAAGTCCAAAATTGCCTCTGAAAATAAATCCACTGTGACCTACTGGGGGTAACCATAGAAGAAGCATTACTGAGCAGTGGGAATGCTACTTCATTACCAGCGCTAGAGAAAATCCAGACTGATTAGTCTTATTGTTTTTTTTTCACATCTTCAAGAAGAGAACAGTTGTTTGTTTGTGTTTTACGCCTATGCAGCACCTTAGTGGGCTATATTGAGGCAGGCGAAAGCTGTATGATGATGAGATAAGAGGACTGTGAGTCTGGCGCATAACCTATTAATTCAGGGATGCCCAGGGTCTTTCAGCTGCCCCAGCATAGAATACTGGATAAAGAAGATAACGAACAGTTACTGATTTGATAAAAATTATAAATGTACCTCATAATGAGGTTTATTTTCCATGTCAGCAGTAGAGAGCATATAATTATTATCTGAGGAGAGAAAAGATAGATTCGGAATCCAAAAGATTTGTGGATTTGGAAATAACGTCAAATTTTGGAATACATTGTTGTCGCCACAGACTGACATCAGGCCATGCAAATGCATATTTCAGAGGTCAAGTCCAATTGCCATCAGGGACCGTTCAGAATTTATGACTGGGGGGGGGGGGTGGGAGTTTTGGCTGAGGGGGTACTAACTTTTCACACGTGTTTCAAGGGGGAGTATTAATTTTTGACAACACTTCCAAGGGTGGTAAGAAATTTTAACCAGGAAAACATGTTAAAAAACAAGCACAAACTCATTTTATTTGGACCTTTTTACATGCAAAAGTAAGCGGAATGACGCAACTCTGTGTGTGGCCATGTATAACAGTATACATATGTGTGTATTGCTTTGTATGGTGAGGGGGGGTACTAAAAATATGCGTGAAACCTAAGGGTGGGGTACTTAAAATCCGCATGAAACTCAAGGGAGGGGTATCAATTTTTGACGGGAAGTTCGAGCAAAACTCCCACACCCCCCCAGTCATAAATTCTGAACGGTCCCTTATACATAAAATTATTATTCAGTGTACTTACCTTGGTAGGTGAATTTAAAACTGCAATGTTGTAGCCCATCAGTAGTGAAGTTCCAAATGTGGAGAGGAATGTACATAGCAATAGCCATGGCGTCAACGACTGAAAAATATACAAAATAAAATAAATATACAAAATAAAATAAATCTCCAGTCAATGAAGTACAAATGATCTGGTCCCAGATTTAATCGTTCAATTCCGGGTTTAAGATTATTATACCATAGGGATAGCTGAGAAAGATTCAAGAGAGTTCCCTGCGGCCTAATGGTTAAGAGCGCTTGTTTGTGCTACCACTGGCTGTGAGGTCGTGGATTCAACTCTCACTCCTGGAACTCAATTTAGTCCGAGCCCATGGGACTTTAAATTGAGGTAAGTTGTATTCAGTGTTCTGTGTGCTAGGGCAACTGAAAGACCCTGGATATCCGTGAATGAAGAGAGTTTGTGCCAGACTCAGTTTTATCACCACACATCGGTCGCCAATACTAGAGAATGCTACAGCATGGGAACCTTGGGCAATGAGCTGCAATGATATGGCCTGCCTGAGCTGTATCATTTTGGAAGGCATATCATAAAATTCGAAGCCCGCATTGCACCGCATGCCTGAGAGTATACACAATACAATACACAATACAATACACAATACAATGCACAATACAATACACAATACAATACACAATACAATACAACAATAGTGACCAAATTTGGTGGATGCCTGGATGGCTGGGAATCTAGGCCCCTGGGCTTAGTGGTTTACCATTTTTTTCTGGGACTGTTTGTGCAAATTTTTTATATATATGCCCGATGCTATTGAACACTGTTGGTTTTATGGCACATCCAAAATTATAATGTGACTTCCCAAAATGTCATAACAATCCACTGCAGCACCACTCCCAGATTAGTTCTAGTTGGTATGCTGCATTGCAAGGAGAGACATTCTGTATTAGTATTACATGTACGAAATCCATGGATTCTTGTTCTGATTTAATGTCTGGCAAGGGCAGAATTATCGACTAGACCTTGTCACATTTATGATTGTGTAAGAAAACTTTGGAGCTTGAGATGTGAATTACACCAGCTAAGAATACCTTATTTTAGAAAGGCAACAGGCTGATTTTAGACCTGTAATGTAAATACAATGGATGGCAAATGGAAATTCCATTTGAATGATTCTTATTGATAATATATAGACCCACTGGCTATTTTCTTTTCACAAAGTAACCAATTGGTAATTAACTGATCCACAGACGAGATCTGCCAAAATATTGATTAAATTTATAAGCTAAAAGGTGTATATGATAAATAAACAAAAATTACCCTATATCTAGTTTTGAATAGCATGCCGGCTGGAGAGGTCCCTTGATTGGCTGAGTAGTGATGGTGTGTCCAACATAAACCAATGAATGACTTGGGTGTCTAAATAAATTTCACTTGACACACTTTATGTGTCAAATCACAGAAATC